>NDGN011465512.1:0-16685 GCA_002564285.1 Tympanoctomys barrerae
CAGCTCTTGGGAGGCTGTAAACAGGCGGATCACTATGAGTCTCATCTAGTAGTGAGACCCTGAGCACACTGTGGACCTTCCCTAAAATAAAAAAAAAAAAGAGAGAGAGAAAGAGAAAAAAAACCAAAAAAAATCATATTTATAACCTCCATTCTGGATTCACTTCTGGAAAAATGGCTCTGCATGTACAAGTCTTCTGGGGCTTCTGGACAGACGGCAGGCCTGCAGCTCATCTGATGCAGACGCGCAAGACATGATCTTAGAACAGCACCAGAGCAGTTCCTTCACATTTAATTTTATGAATTTTATGTCTCAATCAAAGACAATTAACTGAAAGGTAAATGGGATGGCCAATTTGTAAACATTTAATCAAGACTTTCTAGGCCAAAACTGATGATCACGCCAATTGCAAATGATAGATTTATGCTCTTAGCTTTTCCCTCATGCAAGCCAGCTGGCTTGAAATGGAATTTGAGTGAAAACCATTTTTGCCTTAGTCTCGAGAAATCACTTAACTGGAGCCTTAGGCCTGAAAGGGCTGATAAAACAGTCTCATCAGAAATGCATACCTTTACAGATAATATTTTTAAAAATTGCTAACTAGAATAGAAATGGTGACCCTTCAAGAATTATCTAAAGAATTCTGGATGTTGTGTATCTTGGCTAAGTCGAATGTAAAGGAAAGATGGCAGAAAGTTGGATGTTTTACACATATGTTCATTTTGTAAGTGACAGTATTATGGGTTTTTTTATTTAAAAATGTCCATCTGCCATAAATATCTCTCAGAGTTCTGCCTGAGGGGGGAAACAAGTTCTACAATGAATTTATATTTGATTTTAATATTTTTCAACTCAGCAAAGCATTTCTAAACCTGGTTTATGTCCTGTGATCATTCTGAGTGTGCATGAAGCAGGTTCCTCGTGAACAGCCGAGTGAGCGCCAGCTCTCGCGCAGGCTGCGCTCCTGCGGGCCGGCAGCGGTCTGTGACAGCGCTAAGCATGTCTCAAGCTCTAGGACAAAAGAAGGTAAATAATTTCAGGGCATCATAGGTGCCAGGTTTATAAATTTCACCATCTATTTTAGAAGAATTAGGCCATAGTGATAATAATACAATAATAATAATATTTTATAATACCTAAGACCTCTAAATATTTTCAGGCGATACTTTTGCTTAAATCTACAGAAAGTGGACATCAGGTACTAACACTGAGAAAAGCCAGGCGGGACGCAAGGGGACCTCACCGTGTCCCTTCGCCTGTGGCCTCGGAGCAGGCGCAGTTGTGATCCAAGGCATTGAGCGGCTTACCTTCAGGAGGAGCAAGTGAAACAACTGGACTAATTTTACTAACATGTGCGAAAAGTAAGGCGCGAGTGTGTCAGAGCCGATAGATCTTGTGATCTATTTTTGATTAAACTCCCCAAGTAACCAAGGCCTTGCAGATTCGTCTTTTGTTCATTAGGATACACAGCCATCAATGTCAGTCGCAGCCCCCTTGTTTTACTTCTGATGCTTCTTTCCAGAGTGCTTTTACTCATAGTGTTTTGTTTGTTTTTTAATGCAAGAAAGACATCTCAGTCTCTAGTCATTAATTTGGTGTGCCTCTCCGTGCTGCTGGGAAAGGCTGTCTTCCTAGAATCTTCACTTACGCCATCATTGCTGCATAAGCCCCGAGTCCCCGACCGGCACAGCGGGCAGCAGCGGGGAAGCCACAGTTGGCAGTGTGCCCGCGTGGCAGGGTGGACTGTGGCCCTGGTGGCAGTGGGTAGGACTCGTGCTCACAGAAGACCTGCAGGGTGACGGTTGCCTGACTTGAGCAATGAACGCCCAGGGAGGCTGGCTAGGCCCGCTTGGGGAGCGGCTGACGCAGCAGCCTGGGCTGCTGTCACCTGAGTGGTGACAGGGAAAGGAAGAGGGCAGGGCTTCGGCCTGTCGGAGAAGCGGGGTCCTGCAGGCTCCGGGACTCTACTCCCTGCTTCCGCACGCAGTGCAGCTGCACCTGGGTGCGCTGGCCTTCGCAGGTCCCCCGGCCCCCCTCCGGCCCCCCTCCGGCCCCCTCCAACCCCCCTCGGACCCCCGTCCGGCCCCCCTCCGGCCCCCTCCGGCCTCGCTCTGGCCTCGCTCATGCACGCACAGCACTGTGCACCTGGCGCCCGGCTCAGGCCGCCGCGGCCGGCCAGTCCTGTGCGTTCTTACCCATTCGCAGTCCTGCATCAGGCCTGTGTCTCCAGGAAGCGCTGCGGAGTGCGGAGCACGGAGAGGAGCAGCGGGGTCTGAGCTTCGGGGCGCCTCCTTGTGAGGCCGCGCTGTCCGCAGTCCGCAGCCGCCGCGCCTCTGGGAGGCGGAAGGCAGTAGGGCTGGGGTGGGTCTGGCCACCGGCCTCTCTAGAGGGCTCTCGCTGTTGTCCACGGAGCTCCAGGGCACCGTGTTACCACGGCCTTCAACACATGAGGGGTGTTCACATGGACGCTGTCTCATGTGTTAACTGAAACACGCTAAATCGGGACGGGGCTGAGACACTCAGGGTGGGGGACAGCGAGCCAGCATGCTGCCGAGGGGTGAGCACCTCCGTGTGGCCGCGCGCGACCTGAGCGGGCTTGGGGTGCGGTGCCTCCAGGTCTTGGTCCTCAGTACCCCAGGCCTTAGGACAGCAAGTTCCCCAAAGAGCCACATGTCCATCTGATGGAGAGTGGGGTGGTAAACTGGCATTTGGGCAAAGGTGAGGCTGTATGTAAGAAGTCAAGTCTGTAGTCTTGAAGATGAAAATAGTAAAAGGCAAAATTTTAAAAATTAATTTACAGATGGAAATATGCCAGCCTTCTGAACATATAACTTTAGTGAATTATGTTATTAAAAGTGGAATTTAGGGGGCTAGGGAGATGGCTCAGTGGAATAAGTGCTTCCCTGGCAAGCGCAAGGGCCTGAGTTCAATCCCCGGTTCTGCCAAAAAAAGAAAGAAAAAAGAAAGTGGAATTCAAATTTCAGAATGCTTTAACCATATTAATAGGATGAACCAACAATAATAATAATAACTGCATTATTAATTTTTAAAGGACCTAGAATCAATATCTCTGTTAAGCAACAATGGAGACTTCTCATTATCACTATGCGTGTCTGTCCTTATCTCTATCAGTGTCAGCACGTCTGTCTCTCTTCCCGCTGCCTCTCTCTCTCCCTCTCTCTCTCCCTGCCTCTCTCTCTCTCGCTCTCTCGCTCTCTCATGCACACACACTCACAAATACAGCAAAGTCTCTTAGAAATACAGAAGCTGTCTGTGAAGACTTGATTCTCCAGTGAAGGCACCTCGCAGAATGAGTCTTCAGCATTTCCTCGGTGACAAGTAGCTCTGGTGGCCCGGAGGGCAGGGGATGAGCTTGGAAAGCCCTCGGGGCCGCCAAGAGGGCAGTGGTTGGAAGAAGAAGAATAACAAGGGGATTTTAAGATAGTTTCAGGGATGTTCGGCACAATGCTAGTTTGTCATATTTGTATTGCTCATGATGATTTATGTTCAATTTTTCTAAAACATGAGATGATTTTCTTAAATCGTCACCTAAACCAGTAAAGGGAAAATGATTTCAGTACAGCAGAATGAAAGTTTCATGTGGAAAAGAACTCTGGGAAATGTGTTCCAAGTATGGCACTTGTTTCTAATTACGGAGATAAACCGGAGTGGGGGTGGGGCTTTCCCCGGAAGATGCCCCCCCGCAAGAATCCGCCCTGCGCCGCGGCGTTCCGATCGCCAAATATTGATCATGAAAACATTTAAATGTCTACAGTGTCTCAGTGATAATTGCATTTCCTAACTTAACACATTTTGGTTCACTACTCATTTTCTGAAATTTAATATACTTATAATATTTGAGTTATGCTGGAGGAAAATGAAATGTAGTTAGTAAAATATAGTTGATAAAAAATTTATTTTAGAAAGTTCAACAGCTTTCCGGATGGGAAAACTCCACATTAAAAAGAATTTAACAGAAGCTAAAACCAGTTTTTATTTTATCTTTTTAAAATATAAAAATGACATGTAATAAACTTACTTTATTTGTAAATAAAAATAGTAAGACCGCACTAATCATAAACCAAAACGAGAAAAGGCTCGTGTGAGAACAGAACTGCTCGTCGCGCTGTTCACCAGCGCAGCGAAGGGCTGTTGTCTCTAGACCGCAGGAGCTCCCATTTTTCTGTGTGCGCTCGCGCTCGCCAGGCGCAGCGAAGTACTTGCTACTGCGCAGGTATTTTCCTTCTGCTGCAGCACGGGAGAAGCCCGGCGTCGCCAGCCAACTTCAAAAATTCGTTTTTGTATCAACTTCTTTTTGTTGGTCTACTACCAGCATAAAAAAAAAAAAAGAACCCTATCAATTTGCTTACTTTCAGAAAATGCTTCCCCCAAGCACTGTTTATTTTTTAAAGGAAATGGTGTGGGGATGGTAATGGGGACTTCACTAGGGCTATGACTTGGAGGTTGAATAGCACGCAAATGAGGTCTCTCACGTGTGGGAATTTCCTAAGGCAGCAATCAGATGTAACGGCAGGGGGACTGCAAGTGACTTTGAAGGAGATCTCCACGCTGCTAGAGGGGCAAGGAACTCAAAATAGAAACTAAGGTTCTTCCTAGTTTCACCTGCAGAACACTGTGAAGGAGCAGGCCCATGGACTCAGAACAACACCCAGGGCACTTCTTGAGTCTTCGCTTTACAAAGAGAAATTCAGATCCTTCGCTTCCTAAGTTGTGGAAAAGCACATGACACCCAAGTGGCAGATTCGACCTTGTGTTGTCTCCAGGCCTGGCCCATGGAGCTCTCCCGCACCTGCTGTGATCAGCTGCTGCTCTGTGAGACTTGTGTGTCAGGTGTGTGAGTGGGGGGGGGACACCGGGCGTGATGCCTCAGTCCTACATAGTGTCAGCTGATTGACTGAATCCCAGCCCAGCACCCCACCATGGGACACTGTGACACACTTGAGGTTGGTGGCAGACCTGCCCCTCCCCGTACACCAGCTGTGGACAGGGTGTCTCCAGCAGAGCTGCTGTGCTCGGCCATCACCCAGGTTCCCGGGGTGACAGGAGTCCCATGAGGCATTTCCTAATAGTGTGAGTCATCAGAAATACAAAGGGGTAGTCATGCTATTTGTGAAAACTTCAGATTTTAACCTTGGGAGATCTTAGTACTTTCTTAATCTAAGCAAGAGATCTTTTAGATAAAACACCAGAACATCGAGGAGGACTTCAAGATGCCTGACCTGAGGCAAGGGGCTGAGGTCTAGGCTTCTGCCTAACCATAGAAACACCTTCTGCCACAAGCTAGGTGGTTATAGCCCTAAGCAAAGCAAGTGGATGGCCGCTAAGTGTTTCACCTCTAAAACCTGTTAATTCATGAGCTAAGCTTCAGCACAGCTCACTGAAAGATTGAAAATAGAGGAAAGCAGATAAACAATGCACTCTAATATTTCATACTTACCTCTGTATGACTAGCAAAGGATTTCAAACTAAAGGTGAAGGAGACTCATATTAACCTCCTTCACCAGGCAGCAGTTGACTGAGGTTGGTAAAAAAAATGGAAGTTGCTATCTAAAATGTCAGTTATAGGGTTGCCCCATTGTATATGTGTTTCTCTTTGCTGTAGCACCCTTGCTGGGCTTGGGGGTATCACACGGAATTTAGGAATTAGCAAGGTCAAATACCAGCTCTGCCAGGGAAGATTTAAGCACCTTCTCACACATGTGGTGTTACGATCTTTAGCAGTTTGGTTCTACTTATTCTAGACTAGTAGTATTCAAGTGAAAATGATAATTCTACTGATAGAAGTTTCACAGTGCAGGGCCAGCAAGATGGCTCAGTGGACTAAAGTGCCTGCTTAGGCAAGCTCAGGGACCGCGGTTGAATCCCCCCAGCCCCGCCCCTGGGTGCAGGAAGCCCGCTGCAGAGTCTGGGCGTGGCAGTGCACGTCTGTAATCCCAGCACTGGGGAGGCTGAAAACAGGAGGATCACTATGAGTCTGAGCTGCTTAGTGAGACCCTGTAACATCCAAATACATTAAAAATTCATAGAGCAAGAAATCAGAATTATATCTTAGAATGGGATTAATAATCGGAAAATCACATGCCTTCAAATGAGTCAGGTCAGGCAGATAATACTCCAGGTTACTTCTGGCAAGAATCCTGACGGTGTAGGTGATTGTCCTAAGCCCACCCTTATACAGTGACCACTGATTTTCAGTTGCCTGATCTGAGCTTGGAAGGTACAGTATGGGTAACAGTGTTGCATTGGTCTGAACAGGACCACGGGCTCCCATATGGCCATGGTGTTGTACACAGCTTGGGCATTCTGATGGGCCAGGGCCTGTGCATCCCGACCTTAGCTTGAATTCCATTTCTCCCTGGGGATGCAGGTACATCCCTTTTCAGTCACAATGACTCAAAGGCCACAGATCAAGCTTCTTTGTGCGCAGGGATCCCCATAACCAGATTTGGAAGGTGGAAGGGCACACACCAGGTGCAGAGGCACAGGCAGCCCAGAGGTAGGGTCCTGGGAGGGTTGATGGGGTGTCTCTGGGGCACCCACAGCAAATGCACTTCAGCGGCTGAGGAGCACCCCCTCCTTTCCCATTCCTCCATTCTCCTCTGGGATGGGCTCTGTGCCTGCCCCCAGGCAGGGTGGGGTCTGAGAGACTCAGGGCATTTTCAGCACAGGGGCACTGCCCCTGGGGCAATCGGGAGAAAGGCTCCTACACACCTGCCGGGGACACTGCTTCTAATGTGGGGCTCCTCGCGAGCTCCGGGCTGCCTTCCCCTCAGCCACCCTCCAAGCTGGGTGCTTGCTTGATTACCCCCCAGCCCACCACACTGTGACAATGTCCTGCAGCTGCAGGGCAGAGCCCAGGGCCTGCGTGAGGAAGAAGCGCTGCCCCGTTCAGGTGGAGAAGTTGGCTAGCAACCCCTCGCCCACCGTATGGACTGTCCGTCACTGAGTAAGAACCTGTGTGCCTTCGGGGTCCCGGGAACTGGACTCAGGCCTCTGCCTAAGCCTCACTGGACGTCCTAGTGTGCTTTTGCTTTCTTGATTTTAGGACAGGGTCCCACTAAGTTGCCAGAGCTGGGCTCAATCCTGAGATCCTCCTACCTCGGACCACTGAATGACTGGGAAAAGAGGGACTGCTGCCCCTTAGAGCCCGGTTAGGTGAGGACAGGAGAGGGGGTGACACCCTGCACAATCACGGCACACGTAGTACGTGCGGACACATTTGACGTCAGCCACACGTTCTGCTGTGCTTGCAGGACTGGCCCAGGACCTTACTAGACCTTGCACAGCTCAATAAAAACAATAAGGAATATGCTCTCTATTCTCTCTATATTCTGAAATATTCATATTCTCACATGAGAAAATGCAGCACATTATCCAGCCAAACCAAATAAGTACTGAAAATCAAAAAATCTTATTCTGCTTACCGGAAAAGGGACACGTGGAAAACAACACCCCCATTGTTACCATCTTTGGATGTTTATTTCTACACAAGAGAGCTGTGAGTGGCAGCATCGCGGTCTCATGTTTACTCTCATGAACTTCTGAAGTTTCCATGGCATCTTTCTCTTTCAGAGTCATAACTTCTTTCTTTTCCCAAAACAGATAAAATATTTCAAAGGCCAATTCATATTCTAAAGTTGTATTTCCTGCAAGCATCCGAGAACCACAGCAGAAAATGAGAGTGAAATTCCCAGAACTTTATGAAGCTGAGGGCTTATCAGGCTGCGAATCTCAAAACCTACTTGTCAAGGAAATCACTGCTCTGTCAGCTTCGTTCAGGTCTGAGGCCCATGAGCCATGCAACGAGCTGTGACCCCTGACGATGCCCAGACCCACCTCCCACTGCAGGGACTGCCTGGCCGTGCTAGCGCCCTGTCCCCTGAGTCAGGAGATCAGGGTAATTAGGGGTGCAGACACTGAGTCAGACTCGCTGGCTGGAACCCCGTCCCCACATCCATGTGGTCTCCAGAGCCTCCGTTCCCATCTCCCTGCTGCAATTCCTTTATCTGTAAAGTGAGATTAGAGTGAGGCCTAGCAAACCTAGAGGATGCTGCCTGGCTGATGGGATTAATCATGGAGGTAGGATTAATGACACCTGAAACTGAACTACCACCTACAAGTGTAGTGTGCAGAGGTTCCCAACCTCCAACCCACAAGCTGTTTTTACTATGAGTTTTGGAAATCCAGAAATTCGTTCTAAGCCTCCGTTGCACTATGCACTGTCCACTAGGCTCTAGGCCACGGCAGGAAGTCTCGTTTCTCACTACTGTGCTGGTTGAGGTCTCTACTGAGACTTCCTCTCCCTTTTCATCAAGCTGTAAGCTGCTCTCTGGCTAGCTCCGCAGTGGGAGTAGGCTGAGACGGCGCCATAAGCGCAGCCTGCCAGCAGGAAGATGCTGAGCTGACGGCAGCAGAATCTCCTGAACTTAAAGAAGCGGGTCGTGATCTGCGGGCGCCGCGGCACCCTCCTGGCTGAGCAGCGCTCGCTGTTCTGAAGTGACGCTTCCTGCTGGCTGATGCAGCCACACGGTGCACAGCCCTCCCGCCAGTGCTTGATTCTGCTGAGATGGGTTTTGTCCCATCATTTCAAAGGGGAGAAGTGGCAGGTTAAGGAGATTACCTGAAGTGGCCACCGAGCTGCAGCTGTTAGGTGGGGAAATAGACTTCAAAACACAATTTAGCAACTACCAAGCTCTTGGTAGTGACAGTAGTCAGCTGTGCTATAAATCCAGGAGGCAATGTAGGTTTTGAGAAAGAGAGCACCTAAAACAACTTCTAAAGCTTAAATAGAAAAGTGCTCAGCAATTAAAGGAAAAAGAGACATTTAGTTCAGTTATTCTTGTAGATGTGTCAGCTGATCAAACCGATTGCCGTTTGCTCAGCTGTTCATTTCTCAGCAGCCGGAGGGGAAAGGCTTACTGAACTTCTCGGTTGTATGTTCGGCCCTCGGTGGCTGGGTGGGAGGAGCCGATGGTGTGCATCTCAGGGCTTCCTCCGCTTGTTTGCAGTGGTCAGTGGCTGCAACCCACTTCCTCCTCTGTGTCCACCCACCACCGCTGCGACAGTGAGTGTCACCCAGAGGCAGGAAGCCTAGTAGGCGGGCGGCACTGTCCCTCCAGCTTGGCAGCTATGCTTTCAGTATATATAGGCTTGCATCGCTTCCATGGTAACGGAAGGTACTTCTGTCGCTGCCCAGGCCACCTCAGTCTTTGAATATGGCCGCAGGGAGCAAACCTTCCGTCAGATGCGACCTTTCTAAGAGAGGTCTGAAACTGGAAGGGATCTGTCAACACTCACGCAGGACTCATGACCACAGCCCAGCACAAGCAAGCGTAGGAAGCTGGGGGGGGACCGCTGACGTTTACAACAATAATAAATACGATCCTTTTGCTACCAGGAGATAAAATAATAACAAAACTGACTGCACAGTTAAATATAACATTGTGTCGACGTGGCAATTGTTTCCTGGAAATAAATTTAACCCTCTTATGGATAAGATTACTGAATATTTGTGAACCTAAGAGGAAAAGATGGTGTGAAAGTTAAAAATGGTATTGTATGTTGACTTTCTGCATCTTCTGCGTTTGTTTTACCCTTCATCCCAAATTGTTCCACAGCTGCTTCTCTTACGTAGAGTGTGTGGCTGCAGAGCTACAGGCGGAGTTCACGCGTCCTACCGGGGATTTGCAGCCTCACGTGAGCAGTGAGGAAACCGGCCTCGTGGCAACGTGCTGCTAACTATCCTAAAACAATGCAAATGGTAGCTGCGAGGTCTCAAAAAGTGCAGTTCCTTGAGAGAAAGGAAGAAAGAATGATGGGTGGCTGCACAGAGGAAAGGAATTCATGGTAGGACTGAATTCTGACTTATTCTGCAGGAAGCTGGGCACTTCCTGTCTGGGAGACTGAGGTCTGGGCTCCCCAGTTCTCCCTCTCTGTTCTGTGGGACCCAGTCTGGGTCAGCAGCTGGGCAGAACATCGACTCTTCAGGCCCGGGCTACCCCGGGAAAGGTCTGCTTGTGTGTTAGTCTGGAGGGGCGTCCGCCTTGAACACCCGGTCCCTGTGATGCTGACTTGCCGCCTGGTCACCGGGCACCGACTTTCCTCCGGGCAGATGGGCCTTCGGGCCTGCTTGGGCATCCTCCAGTGAGTACCTCGGGCGTGGGTCTGGGCCTGTCTGTGAGGGCAGGACACCGGCATTGCTTGTTCACACGTCCTTCATTTTCTGCTGGCCACAGGGTTCGCTTGGCATGGCCTGTCCCTCAGGGGAGCCCAGGGGGACGCTGTCTGTGTCCTCTCCCTCTGGGTCCTGCTGTGTGTGGTATTCTGATGGTGACTCCAAGCATTCTGAGTCCTTCTTGTGAGCTGTCAAACACCTGGAACTCCCTGAGACTTCTAAGCACACTCAGCCTCATCTTCCACAGGCTTTGCCTCCCAGAGCACACCTGCTGTGAGTCACTTCGCCGTGGCCCATTCACCCGGCTGAAATGCGAAGAAGCCCCAGCGCTAAGGCCGTGCACACTCAGGTGGCTCTGGTCACTTCTGTCTCCAGCAGCACCTTCCAGGTGCCATGCACGCGTCTGCCCATGCTGTCACAGGCCACGGGCACCTGTGCCACTTCCCAGTGCCCCCAAAACAAGTTCACTTCTAAAGTGGTGGTTCCTTCCGCAATTAATTCTGAAAGTCTATTTAAATGTGTTTGTGTTATCAGACTCCATTACAACTATGAATGTGTGGATCATTTTTATCTCTGAAGCCTTAGCATAAATTTAAGCTTATCAAGAGTGCTTTGCTGTTTTGTTTATTTGGTTTTGATGACCTCAAATCCCACAGGGGCTCTTCTCTCTTACATTGTTTTCATCACACTCCACTGATTCCTTTTGTTACTTATCTGGCACCAATTACATGTGGATGGGTTCTGCTCTGTTTTTGTTTTTTCTCTGCAATCAGTTTGTAGATTCCACAAGAAAAGGACCAGTAAACACAGGGAGAGAGGAATCGCTTGCAGTAAACAACTGAAGCAGCTAATGCTGGTGCTGGATGCACAAAGCTCAGATCACTCACATCCTATTAAAATTATCCACAGAATAACACACTCTTCCCTTTTTCTCTAGTCACCACCTGGAAGTGCCCCCCAAAAAGAGAAGAAAAGAGAGGGGTACTTGTATAACTGGAAGAAAGAGAGAGAGAGAGACAGAGAGACAGAGAGACAGAGAGAGACAGAGACAGAGACAGAGAGAGAGCTTCAAGAAGGAAAATGGAGAAACAAGGAACTAGAAGTTGGCAGAAGCCCCCTTCCTTCTCCCCTGAGCAGAACAGAGATAACAAAGGGGGAAGAAAACAAATACTAGGCATCAGAAATCTATGAAAAATTTCTTAGAAGGGTTTAAAGAGGGATGAATCAGAAGTTTGAAGCAATGACCCTGGATATGCACTTGGTGAATTGCAGGGAAAAAGGCAAAAAGCCAGAGGAGCTAGCCAAAGCCGCTCCAGACCTGGATGACAGATGCAGCAGGGTACAGAATTCTTTAAAAGGGTCAGATGAAGATGCCTGAGACAAAGACCAGGACAGAATTCATGCATTCCAGAAATGACCAGTGTGGTGGCAGAGTGTCTGATATTGAGGACAAACTAGTGGATTGCAATAAAGAGTTCAAGGAAGCTGAAAGAAAATACGAGAACAGAGAAGACTTCCCAGCAGCCACTAGGTGACAAGGAAAGTCCCTGCAGTGGAGTCAGGGAGGCGCGACTGGGCTGCTCAGATGGCTTCCCAAGGGAGACTACCAAAGAAAGCCTCCGCAGGCTAGAAAAGATTTTAAGTCCAAGTTAACAACACCTACTGAACAAGAGACAGTTACAGCGAAAGCACTTCACCAATGTATATCCTCATCAAATTTGAAGATATCCAGAAAAGCACAAAACCAGAATTTTTAAGATACCCCGAGAGAACAAAAAGTCACATGCAAAGGTAAACTAGTGAGGATCACACGGACTTCTCACCGCAAGCCCTGAAGATCAGAAGAGCTTTCAGTACTTCAAACTCAAAGAGCAAACACCTCCCAATCCAGATTAACCTATCCAGCAAAGCTGTGTGTCCACACAGATGGAGAAACAGGAATTTTCACAACAAAGACCAGCTCAGAAGGTCTGAGTGCTAAGCCAGCTCTAGGGAAAGCACTGGAGAACGTTTGTGACAAAAGCAACAATTGGGCCAACCTAAAACCAGAAAAAGCATGAAGTCAGTGGATAAACAATAACAGAAATCACCAGGAAAAGTTAAATGATAAACCAACAGATAAAGAAGACGACAATGATAACAACCAACACACCTCAGCAGCACCTCTCAGTGTTGCGGCTGCGGCTCCTTGCCAGACAAAAGACACCGACTGGCAGGACTCGATCGGAACACAGAATCCAACAGGCAGCTGCCTTCAGTAAACCCGTCTACTCCCAAGAGATAGTCATAGACTTAAAATTAAAGGGTGGAAAATAATATTAATGCAAAAACAATCCAGAGCAGCAATTCTAATATCAGATATGATAAAATTTAAATTAAAACTAAAGGTCACTCCATATCACTTAAAAGAAAAAACATAACAAGAAATGACATCAATAAGCAGGTATGCAACAAATACTGGAATACCTACTTTCATTAAACAAAGACTGCTGAACTTAAAAGATCAGATAAACACTAACACAATTATAGTAGATTTCAACACTCTACATTCACAAGGAGACAGATCAACCAAACTAAAATCCAATACAGACCTCTGTGCAATGAAAATAGAAATCAGTGACAGAAGAAAACTTGGAAGAGGCAAAACCTCCTGGAAAATTAACAATGTATGCCTAAACAACCAACAGGTCTCAGAAGAATCAAAGAACAAATTTAAAAATTTTGGGAAGCTAATGACAATGACTGCACATTCAATGGAACTTCTGGGACAGTTTGAAAGCAGCACTGGGAAGAAATTTTATTGAAATCAATGCCCACATTAGGACAAAAGAGCAAGACCAAGTAAACAACCTTAGGAGAATTCTTAAGGTACTTTAGGAGCTATAACAAGTCAGCCCCAAACTACAACTAAAGAGCTAAATGGTAAAATGAGAGTGAAAATTAATGAAATTGAGACCAAAAAACCTGTAAAACAAATCAACCAAGCAAAAAACTTGTTCTTTAAAATAATAAGTGAAATAGGCAAGCTCAGGGCTGGGGAGAGAGCTTGGTGGTCTAAGTGCCTGCCTGGCAGAGCAAAGACACAGGTTTAATACCTTTACCATGTGCCATGCTGGCCCCTCGCTGAGCCGTCACCAAAACCAAGCCTGGTGGCACAAAACTGTAATCCCAGTGCTGAGGAGGCTGAGACAGGAGTCTGAGCTGCATAGAGAGACCAAAAAATTAAAATATTTGAAATTAAGAAAAAAGTAGACAACTTCAGCAAGACTAAAAGAAAGCAAAACAGACATACATGCAATTGGAAATCACAAAAGTGAAATTACAGTAGACATTGTCACAATCCAGAGGATACTTAGTAACTACTTTGAAAAAATATTCTGAAACATTAACAAATTTGAAAGACATGGTCAGATCCCCCGACACATAACTAGCAAAACTAACCAAAGGAGACATAAGCACACTTAACAACGGCATCCTGAGCAAGGAGCCCGACTCAGTAACAGTCCACCAAGTAAAGCCCACCACCTGAGGGGTTCACGGCTGAAGTCGACAAAAGCCTTCAAGGGTGTCACATCACCAATAGTCTCCACTCCGATCAAAGCAATGGAAAGAGACAGGGTGCTCTCAAAGTCACTTGCGGAAGCCAGCATCACTCTGATCCCAAAACCACATAAAGGCTGAACCAAAAAGAGAGCCATAGGCCAGCCTCATTAATGATCACAAAAGCAAACTCTCCAGTAAGAGTCTAGCAGAGTTCAACACATTATAAAAAACATGATGCACAAAGGTCGAGTAGGTTCCGTCCAGAGATATAAGGGTGATGTAATACTTGCAATTCTATAAATGTCACACATTGCATAGAGAGCAGCAAGAGTAAACACCACGCGATCCTCTCAGTACATGCAGAAGATCCAACACTTCTTTGTGATAAAAGTCATGAAGAAAACCAATATGGCAGGACCATACCTGAATATGATGAAGGCTATCTATGAAAAGCCAGCATTATACTAGGCGGGGAAAACGTAAAAGCATTGCCCCTAGAATCAGGAACAAGACAAGGATATCCACTATCACTTCTGCTGTTAAACTTAATACTTGCACTATTAGCCAGATGAATTAAGCAAGAAAAAGAAGAAATTAAATGATACACACAGGAGAGAAAGAACTCAGACGATCACAGTTTGTAGATGAAGCGCTACTCTACATAGAACACTGGACTCCACTAAAAGGTCTTGGAATTAATAACCAACCTCAGCAAAGTCACAGGGTACAAGATCAACATACAAGAATCATACCAAGGGGTGGGAAAAGAAAGGAAATTGTGAAAATAATACTGTTCACAGTCCCTTCAAGAAAAACAAAACACTTAATGATTGACCTAACGAAAAGAGTGAAAGAGCTCTACACAGAAAACTTCAGTGCCCTGAGGAAGGAAATCAAAGAGCACATCAGCAAATGGAAAGACACGCCTTGCTCCTGCATAGGCAGGGCCAGTATGGTCCAAATGAGGCCACTCTAAACATCATCACGGAGAATCAAGGCCGGCCCAGCCGAAATGCCCGCAGCATGCCCTGCGGATCTAGAAAAAATCATCGTGAAACTCACATGGAACCAGAAGAGAACACAAATAGCAAAAGCAATTTGGGGCAGTAAGAGCAGAGCAGGTGGCGCACCCACCCACACTTGACTTGGAGCTATTGTACTAAGGAGTGGGGAAAATGACATTGTATCAGAACAGAAACAAACACGCAGACCAGTGGAGCAGACCTGCGGATACAAGGTACAGAAACACCCCCAGACACATTTTAGAACTTTGATAAAGTTCTAAAAGCACATCCTGGAGGGAAGGCAGCCTGTTCAACAAGTGGTGTTGGGAAAACTAGTTATCCATTTGTAGAAGAATGAAATGGGACTCTTACTTCTTACCACACCCTAATTAAAATCAAAATGAATTAAAGATTTAAACATTAAAACAGAAACATTAAAACTTTCTGGGAGAAAAAAAATGGTGAAGCACTTGAAGATATAGGAGTAGGAAGGATTTTCTGTGCTGCAGCTCAGCTGCGCAGGAAACAGTAGCAGGCATCACCGGATGGGAGCACAGCAGACTGAGAGGCGTCCGCGCAGGAGGAGGTTCGGTGAGTAGGATGCAGAGACACCCTACAGAACAGGAAGCGGCTTTGCTCCCCAGAGGACGTATGTTTGGAATATACAAGAATGAAAAGAATTAAGCCACCTAACATGGAAGACCAAGTCCAGAAATGGACTAGAGAAATGCACAGGTGCTTCACAGAAGGATAAAGGCAAATGGCCAACAAATACATGAAAATATGACCAATGTCTCTGGCTGCTGGTGAGATAAAAATTAAAACAACAGAAAGATTCCATCCTACTCCTGAAATAATGTCCATTATTAGGAAATAAAAATCTGCTGGTGAGGCTGTGGTGAGCGAGGAACGCTCCTGCGCTGTGACGGGAGCGCAAGCTCGTGCAGCCGGCGTGGAAGCCAGTGTGGGGATTTCTCAAACAATTACAACTGGAAATTGCACACGACCCAGCCACGGCTCTGCCAGGAATATTCCCCAAGGACCTTGGGCGTCACGCTGCACCGATGCACTAAGAGCAGTGTTCACAGCAACCCAGCTCTGCACAGCTGGATCCTGTGGCAGCCGGTACCTCCATCAGCAGATGACTGGATGTAGAGGCTGGGTAGCTCTCTACAGTGGAGTGCTGCTCAGCTGTACAGAATGACAGTGGAGGTATTCACAGGAAAGTGGATGAGTAGAATGAAGAGGAAAGACAGTAGGGACGTTTTCAAAACGGCAAGCCTGGAAAGCACTGTGCTGAGGGAAGGAAACCAGACGCACAGTTGTGGTGTCGCTCGTTCGAGTGAGGCAACGTAAAGACAACAGGAATAATGAAAGATGAGTAGAAAGGAGGGGGGTACAGATTCTACTCAGCAAGGGCAGGGTCCAAGGGAATGGGGGAGGGGACAAGAGGCCATAACGGCGCGTGGTGCCAGGACCCTATTGTCCCCATCTGTGTGAACTGTACAAGCCGGGACATGCACAGGTGAGGAACAGGTGCTAAAGGAGCGGGAGGAGGGGGATTTGTGTCTGTACCGCGCTGACGGACTGCACCACTGGGGCTCTCAGAGGGAGGCTTTAAAAGCAAGCGGTAATGTGTAGGTGTACCCGCTCCCCGAGACAAGTGTAACTGCACGAATTACAAGCACGTACTAAAAAGGAAGGAAAGGAAAAAGAGAAAGAGAAAACAGCCAGGAAAATATAAAGGAAGGGGCCAGTCGAACTCATCAACCAATGCACGTTTACCCCCTTACTCAGTAGCCTAGCTCTGGAAGCTGCTTCGTAAACAGTCGTGAAACACGGTTATTGAAATACAGAGAGACCCAGAGCACAGGCCTATTTTTGTTAGAAGTGCTGGTCATTTACTTGCCATTCCAGTATTTATCTTATGTTTTACTCTTAGT
>NDGN011465513.1:0-10508 GCA_002564285.1 Tympanoctomys barrerae
CATCCCATAGTGTGTGTGCCTTCTCCCTCAGAGCACCCAGGAGTAGCTCCCAGGACAGCTGGCACTTGAGTGCTGTCTGAGATCCACAGTAACATTGTACAGTGAACCATTCTGTCCTACCTAACCCTAGCACCGTGTTGGGTCCTGTGCAGACTCTCCCAGGAAATATGAACCGAGTAAGAAAGTGTTGGAGAAGGAATGCCAGGGACAGAGAGAGGACAGACACTTAAGGACATGAACAAACACAGGCATCAAGAGATGTCTGTGCCAAGGGATAGGAGTGGGGTGGCTCTTATTTGCCTTAGTTTAGAGACTGAGTCTCACTACTGGTCCAGCCTGGCATCAAATTTACAACCCTCCTATCTCAGGCTCCCAAGTGCTAGGCTCATAGGGATGTGCCACCATACCTAGCCAGAATTAGTATTAAATAACCATTTATCAAGAAGGGAAGTACAACTCTGGTGAAAATTATAGGCAGCTAAAGAAGAGAGTTACGGGCTGGGAAGATGCCTATCAAGCACAAGGACCTGGGCTCGAGCTCCCATGTCACATGCCATGCCAGCCCCTTGCCAAGCTGGCCAATGAAATCGAGCATGCTATACCAAATAAATAAATTATTAAAAATAAAAGAGAGATCCAACAATGTCATGAAGAAACAATTAACATTCTGACATACAGAACGCAGAGAAGGCAGGGGCGACATACCACAAGTGTTCCAATCTGCTGACATACGCCAGCATGGTTTTAACGTTCTTCATCTTTCTGTCTCTATCTTGAAAAATTCTTCATTTTTTGTAATTCGTATAAGTAACCCATCCTGGTACATTATAGTATTACTTCTCTTTTTCTTTTGACTCTTTTCAGCTTGCATTTAATTGATCAAATTATGTATATTTATGGTGCACAACATGATGTTTTGAAACATGCATACATTGTACAATGGTTAAATTGAGTTAATTAACATACACATTACCTCGTATGCTTGTCATTTTTTGTAGTGATAACACTTAGAATCTACTCTTTTAGGGCTGGTGAGAGAGCTCAGCACTCCAAAGTGCCTGCTTAGGCAAGCTTAGGCAAGCACACAAGGACCATGGTTTGATCCCTGGCACCGCATACCATGCCAGCCCCATCCCCAGGGTGGGCTGGGGTTCCCCCTGAAAAAAAAAACTCTACTATTTTAGTAATTTTCAGGAATACAACACATGATTGCTAGCCATAGTCATAATATTCTACAGTTGCTGTCTTGAACTTATTCTTCCTGAATTTTTTATTGTAGTTCTCCCACACTCTCTCCTCCAGCCCCCAGTAACCACCATTCTATTGTGTTTTTGTAAGTTTAACGTTTTTAGCTTCCTCATATAAGTGAGGTCAGGTAGTATTCGTATTTCTATTTCATTACTCTTAATGATTCCCTAAAAATCTATTTCATTTTTATTAAATTGAATCTTGTGAAATTTTAATTTTCTTAGGATAAAACTGCCAAATGTCAGCAAATTTCAAAATAATGTCATTCAAAATAATATGTACACATATTTAGTAGATCTATATAGATTTAAAATGAAAATACTAATCCTTGGGACCATCTCCTATGTAGGCCTGAATCTCACCCCCCAGAGACAAACATTTTCATCTTTGAAACTATTTCCTCTGATTGTTTATTTCTAAATAATATTAATATATTCTCATTTCTGAGTTTTCCGCTTTACACATCATATGCCAAATTCCTCCTCTGGAATGTCCCTGGACATTTTAATATCATCAAGCCTATCAGAAAAACGTACCACTTCCAGCTATTTTCATGGAGATGCTTCTCTCTAAGCCTTCCATCCTGCTTAAATCTCAGTACTGCTTTCTACCAGACCCACCAGGCAGTTTCATCCCTGGACCTGCTCTTCACACCATCCTGTGAATCCTCCTTGCCCCACTCCTAGTCTATGGTCCTTCCTTTCTTGATTGATAATCTCATGTGTGGGACAACCACCCAGCAGCTTTTGGAAGATCCTTCAAAAGAGATATATTCTTAAGAGCCCTTCACACTTGACTGATAGTTTGCCAGGATATAGAATTTCATATTGAAATAAAACTTTCCTAGAATTTTGAAGGCATTATCTTCAAAATTTCAGAGTTCTCATTGATATAGTCCATGATTTCTGATGAATCTTCTATTCCTCTTTATAAACCTGTCAGCTTGCCTCTGTATCCCTACTCTCCTGTTGTGCTTTCCAGTAAAACTCTGTTAATTCATTGTGCTGGGCCTTTAAATTTAGAAGTTCCTCAACTATCTCTTGTATTATTTCTATGATAATTTTTGCTCCTTTGGGTCCTCTTTGGGACTCCCATTAGTCCAGCACTAACATCATGATCTGATTCTCCAATCTTCTTTTCTTTCCTATTTTCATCTTAGGTTTTCCATTCAATTTCTTACAGATTACCTTCCACATGATCTTTCTCAATGTTACCTTCCCACTCATTTATTGAATATATGATTTTTATATTTGTAAAATTCCCAAGAGCATTTCTGTGTTGCAGTACCTGTTATCTCTCTAAAGATACTCCATATAATATTGCACCTTATCCATGTAAGGATATTTAATTGTAGGGATGATCTTAAGTTTCCTTATAGCTTTCTCGTGTGTGTTTCCTATGGTTACTTTGTCCTACTTGCTTGTCTAGTCACTGTCCTATCAAATGCCTGCTGATCTTTGGTTTTCTCTGTAAAGTGAAATTTAGGAGCTCTGTGTCCTCGTTGGGTCTTGCTGTCTGATGGGCTTTAGAGCAGGGAATCATCTGGTGAGCCAGGCATTCTGTTTGGGGGTGTCCACACATCAGTGCCTGCAGTTCTGCTTCCCTAGTATTCTTTATCCTTGGGGACTTACATCTTTTCCTTCTTTCTGCCATTTCAGTGAAATTTAAGTAGGAAAAATAAATAGGTGTATGGATTGAGCTGGAAGTCATCCATTGCATTATTGACAATTCGTGTTTCTTTCTGGGAAATTGTGGGATTCATGTACCTTCCATAGCCTCTTATTCTGCATTGACATCTATGGGTGAAGTAAATCTCAGAAGTCCAGAGTGTCCCCTTATCTTTGCCTCCTTTATCTTTGTGACTTTCTTAGACAAGACCTGCCTGGAGACTCTTATTAGTTTCTCTGACTCCTTGCATGCACAGTACAGTGGACATCCTTGGGAATTTATTCACTGCCTTCTCCTTCCTGCTTTGATGGAAGCGGCACAGGCCTGTCTTCCAGAACTTTCCTGTTAGTTCTATATTTACCCTGTCTCTCACAGAGTCTCATAGCAAGGCCAGTCTTCAAGTGATGATTCCTGTTTCTGGTGTGCCTCAAAACCAACAACTCCTGCTCAACTTTGGGGCTACCATTCCTATTAAGTCCTTTCCTTGCATCTGCCCATGGAAGTACCTTCTCTGGGAATGATTTAATGGAAGAGCAGAGGAAGGGAGAAGGGGAGCAACTACTCTATAACATTCCTGGGTTTTGCCCCAGCTTAGACCTATTTGACAGATAGTGTAAGTCTCAACCTCTCTGACATTTAAATTCTTCATTTGTGAAATGGAGATAATGTGAGTGTTATGGCTTATACCTAAATGTATCCCCAAAGCCTCATGGGTGGGGCCTTTGAAGGCAGCTTGTCTATAGTGCAGTATAGCTGACTTGCTGTTAGGAGGCATGTTCAAGTGGGAGGAGACAGGTCACTAGGGGCATAACCTAGTAAGATGCATCATTTTCCCTGGTTCCTTCCTTTGCACTCTACTTCAGTGCCACCAGGACATGTGCAGCTTTTCCTCTACTAAGCCTCGCTGCCGTGGAGCCCAAACTTAGAGCTGACCAACTACGGATTATGTGAGACAAAATGAACCTCTCCTCTTTTGCTGTGTTGGATGCTGAATCCCAGGAATAAGGAAAGTAGCTAAGATGAGGAGTATAGTGAGACACTTCACAGCATTTGCTGATGTGCTGCTAGGCCACCAGTGTCCTTCACAGCTCCAGAGCTAAAAAGAAGGACATGCACCAGTGGAGTAACAGTTACCTTTAGGGACAAAGATGCTGTGTTCTTCATATTTTACAGTCAAAAAGTGTAAGAGAAGAAAACTTTGAAATGGAGATGCCAATAGAAAGAACAAGGTTATTCCTACAATCCACAGCTAACAAGTTTCACACTGGAGAGAAGGAAGAAAAAGACACTCCTAGATGCTCAACACACTGCCCCTTTCTCTGGATAAACACAGACTAGGCAAGAAGTATCTGAGAGTAAACAGGAGTGGTGCCCTGCCCTTCCTAGAGCTCTGCGAATCAGCCAGAACCCTTGCAGAACTGACGGGGGAGACCAGCCTGTAGGAAGCCCCTGAGTCTGTATGGGCCTGACTGGGAGCTTCAGGCCACTGAGAGCCAGTCTGGAGGTAACTATAGCACAAAGCAGGCAGACCAGAGAGATAAGGATGGGGAGGACGGCCCAGCCAGACCAAAGAAACTCTCTGCGCTTCAGCTGCAGTGCAAGGGCAAAAGTGGGGCCACCTCAACAAACGAAGGTACCCATGTTCCCACGAGGCACCGTGCCAGACTGAGGTGGGAAGAGGCGAAGAGGACTGCCTGCAGCAGACCCTGCAGCAGTGAGGCCGCCACAGGCTGGACACCCACCATCCCACATCACTAGGTTTTCATGACTCTTCAGAAGAAGGCCTGGGTAATGAGAGAGGAGGGAACAGACCTCAAAATGATCAAGTTTTGCAACTGAAGTGACCAGAAATTTAATATTTGGGTTGAAGACTTTGAAATGCTGTTAGATTTCATTTTCTCTAGCAGCAGAAATAGGATTTGTGAAACCGTTCATTTCATTGTTTTGTTGTTTTGTTTTGTTTTGTTTTGATTGAGTCTAATGCGCTTTTGCACTAAGAAAGTCGTGGTGACCATACCTGCAGCATATAGCACTTATTGTGACCCAGTGAGGTTCCATCTGCAAAGTTCCCTGGGCCTGCACATAGGAAGAATTCACAAATGTTAGTGACCCCTCTGCCATTGCCTGCTTCTCCCAGAGTAAACATCTGTGCACTAGAGAAAAGAAACATGAAATCATGCAGGGCACAAACACTATCCAGTATAAGAATGGCAATCATCATTCATGTATTACAGGGAGGGGACTCAGGCTTCTAGAAAGTAAGTGCTCAACCCACTGCTTACGTGTGCCTCTTGGGCCAGTGACACCCCCAGACCCTGGCACCCCCACTCCCACGCTTCCTCTCTGCAGTCAGGCAGGCTGGGCTTCTCACTCTTGCCCCAGTGAATTGGTGCCATCTGTTTGGTATACCCTGAGTTCTCAGCTGACCCCAAACACTACTGTTTAAGATCAATAAATCACCCTCCACTTTCTTTTTCTTCTGTTAATGTCAGCCTGCTGTCTAAATTCTAAATGTGAAACAGCACCATTTGCTCAGGCATTGCACATTCAATTCCACTTAAAGAGAGATGATAGAAAAAGACCCCAACAAGGAGAACAAAGATCTTTACACCAAGTAGAGAAGTATCAATTCAAAACTTCTATGGCTGAAATGAGACAGTCCTATGAAAAAGTTCCTCTACTATCAAGGCCCTAATTTCATACTCATGTAATAGTAGTCTGCTTCCCTCATTTTATAAGCCTTTACTGGGCCTGCAACTTGTTTCAATTTCTTCTGTCTAGAGAAAGATGAGCTACTAGGCAACAGAAGATGAGATTTTCAGGAGAAAGTTAAAGAAATTTTATAGCTGTCTTGTGTTGTCCATGCCAACCAACGATAGCAGAGCCTCCATAAATTCTTATTAAAATTAATATTGTTTGAGTAAAAGGTGAATAAAATATTTCTGCAAGTTTATGCATAATATAACTCTCCTCTATACAGAGCCTGGGACCAGGAACATGATGGCTTATGTTGCCATTATGATGGAAAGAATTTTGAGCAGAGAATGAATAAACTCTATCTAAATAGCATCTTGGAATAACTCTCCCAAGGCCTGTATTAAGAATCTGACTATATCTTCACTCTATCTCCGTAATTTACCAGAGACATAGGCACACATAATATTACCATCTGGGATTATGACACTGATTTTAATAAAATCTCAAGTCAAGCCAGGACCAGACCCAACCACAACAGTAGGTCTGCAGTCAGCATCTGCTGTGACACATTTATGCTGCATTAAAGGTGTCGGACCTCTTTGCCAATTCCAAAGCAACAAGGAATCCTTGTCAGAACTGAGTGTTGTCAGGAATGTGATCACTATGTGCCACAAGCACGCCAATAATAAATAAAAATTGAGAAAAAAGAATTGAGTGTTGTCTACATTCACTGTTAGATGGGTGCCAAGGAATTTTTACCAACTTTGCTACAATTTATCTTCTGTGCTCAATGTGCTGATCAGGGCTGAGTTCTCATCTAGGGCTATCCAAAATAAGAATGGCAATCATTATCCCTGTTTTACAGGGGAGGAAACTGAGGCACCTAGGAAATAAATGACTTGCCCAAGATCACAAAGCTAGTAGGAAGCAGAGCCTAAATTTACACCCAGACCTCTGATGTGTTATTCACTTCAGCAGACCCCCCGTGTTAGTTACTTTTCATTCACTGCTAGGACAAAATACCCAACTCCCAAAATTAAGGAGGAAAGATTCATTTAGCTCACAGTTTGTGGAGATTTCAGTCCATAATCAGCTGGCTCCAAGGCAAGGTGGTGCAGCACAGGGGCAATACTTCAAGGTGGCAGAAGATTGGAAAAGTGACAAAAGCACAAAAAGGGAAGGGGCAAGCCTCTTTTCCTCCCTTATATTTTGATCTTTTTAAACTATTTTCTTTTTTGGTACTGGAAATAAAACTCAGGGCCTCTTACGTGCCACGCAGGCGCTCCTTCCTTATATTGTAAACAGCTTTACTCACACACTCCATCGCTGTGCCCTCTTCTTGCACGGGCCCAGGATGTTTACAAAGTGAAGACCCTAGCCCCCTGCTGAGTCATTTAATTAATCTTCTAATCTCGATACAATGCATCAGCTGTAACAATCCACCCCTTGTCAACTTGACAACCAAACACATTTCTTTAAGCCCATTTCCAGATACAAAGATGTGCTTATTCTTAACATTTCACAACTTGAACACTATAACACAGGTTTAAAAATCCTTAAGAGCCAGTATTAAGTCTATCAATATTATACTACATTAAAATCATAACATTTTGCCCTTGGTCCCCCAAAGACTCAGGCACATTCCATTATGCAAAAGGCAATTAGTCTACTTGCAAAACCTAAAGGGTTCAGCATTGCTGAAAAGTGCCAAATCCCAAGTCTCCTCTGAAATTTAAGGCAAATTCTTAGCTGCAAGCCCCATACAAATGAAAAGTTAACTCTTCCAACATTCAATGGCAGAAGATAAACACTTTCAATCCAAAAATTATAAACAGGGAGATACTAAGGATCGGGACCAAAGCAAGTCAAAAATTCAATGGGCAAACATTAAGTTCTATAGTTTCACATGAAGCATCTGAAGTAATCTGTGACATGTTGTAAACTCCAAAGGACTTGGGTGACTACCCTTATAGCACTTTTGGTGATTATAGCTACCACAGCTTCTCTCTTGGGCTCACTTTGCTCTCTCCTTGAGGCTTTTCTTGGACAATTCACATTGCCAATTTCTCCAAAATTTGGGGTCTCCATTGCACTTTTGGATTCACCCTCACAGCTTCTCATACTGCCCTCTCAGGACACACTGCCTGACCTCCCAGGCCTTCCACAGTCAGGGTAGAAAGTGTTTAACTCCACACCTCTTGCATTCTGCATATGCCTAAAACCACTGCCATGTGGATGACGCCAAGGTCTGCTGCCAGCTGGAGGTTTTCCTCTTTCCTGGATGTAGGTGTCAAGTGCCTGGATCACTGGGCATTCTGTCTCAAAATCTGAGGAACAAATTTTCTACACTGCCACCAATTCTGGAACATGGTACTCTACAGTTGTTTTCTCACAGTAAAGTCTTGCACTTTTACAGTTTTGAGACCGCACAAGGTAAACACTTGCTGCTTCCTGTGAAGCCCTCAACATATCTTTTATATTATATTCCTTCTCAACAATTGAGATCTCCTCAGCTCTGTCTTTATAGTCCATAGCTTTATTGGAGCTTTCTTTCTGGCCAAGCTCACAACAATTTAAATCATTGTGATGGGTTCTTTGCTCTTGATTCTCAACATAAATCTAGCTAAGAGTCCCCAACAGTAACCATGCCATAGCCTCAACATTCAACTGCCTTGAAATTCCTTTTGCCAGATTAACTAAGGTGCAGCCCTTAATCTTAGCCTCAGGCAAAGTCTCTGGATATGAGCAAAATGCAGGCAAACTTTTTGACAAGCTATAACATACTGGAGTCCAGCAGCCAGCGCAGTCTTTCTTCCAAGAGAAACCTCTCAAGCCTGGAAGGAGTTCCAATTCTACTCTTTTAGGCAATATCTCCAAGCCTTTAAAACTCTTCCAACAGCCCATTCCCAAAGACTATTTATTTATTTATTTATTTATTTATTTATTTATTTATTTGGTGCAGGGTCTTGCTATGCAGCTCAGACTCGAAGTTACCCTCCTGTCTCAGCACACACACCCCTAGTGCTAGGGTTGCAGGTCAGCACCACCACACCCAGTTTTGGTGGCTGCCCAGGCATGGAGCCAGCATGACATGCAGCAGCAGGGATCAAACCCAGGTCCTTGCCCTTACCAGGCAGGTGCTTAGATTGCCAAGCTATCTCCCCAGCCCCCAAAGGCTCTTGAACCACATAGTCAGGTACAGTCACAGCAAGGACTGGTACCAAAATCTGTATCAATCAGGGTTTACTAGAGAAACAATGCAAGATATACAAATGTATAAGAAATTACAAGGTTAGCTTATGATGCTCAGCTACAGAGCTGGATGAGGAAGCATGCAAAGGGCATCTGCACACTGGAGGCTAAAGGGTCCAGTCCAAGGTCTGGAGCTCATTACAGTGTTCTGTGTAAGTCTGCTCCAGTGGATCTGTGATAGATTGCTAAAGAACCTATACCAGAAGGCTGCAAAGACCAAAGCTCCTCTGAAGGAAAAAGAAAGACTTCTTCTTTTTATTCCAGCCAGGTTACAAGTCTAGCAGTTGGTGCCCTTCACATCTGGCATGTGTCTTTCCTCTTCACTTAGTGGTCTACATGTAAGTCATTCACAGACATATGTAGAATTTTACTAACCTACTAGCAGCTCTTATTCAAGTCAGGTTGACATAACAAATAACAATCACACTGTTTTTATCTGTGAAGGTTTCTAAAATCTTTCCTCATCCGCACGCTTCTGAAATTTTGCAGTGTATTTCACTGTCAGTTACTTTTCTCTGATGCTTAATGCTGAGTGGAACCTTCTCAACTCTTTTTCAGAAAAAAATTTTGGTCTCTGTTCTCTTTGTTTGACTTGAGTATCTGATATTGAATCTCCTGTACTGATTCTATAACTTTCTTATATTGTTTCCTTATTTTCTACCACTAGAACATTATGCATTTTGGGAGATTTTATGAGATTTTTTTTCTACTTCTTGTACTGGGGTTTTTTATTTTATCTCTCATAATTTTAATATCAACAAGCTTTTTCATAGAAAATTTTTCTCTTTTCAAGTACTTCAAGGCTTGAGTATTGTATCTTTTTTTAACCTCTGAACAGTTTCCTCCTATTTCATATTATTTTTTAATCTCAGAAAATATTATTGACAGTTTTTTCATACTCTCTCCTACTGTACACTATTATTCCAAAATGCTTATATCTATTTGTTCCAATCTTTTACATGTGAGATTGCTTTACAATGTGGATTCACTAGACTATCTAATCTAACAATGTGATTTTTTAAAGGTGCCTAGAAGCCCCAATTGTACTATCAGGCTGGAGTTCAACATCTATTTTCACAGACAAATGACCTGGGTGGGTTTGTCAGGGGACCCCAGGTGTCATTGTCATTAAGAATTTCCTTATAGCCTGATCAGACTTCTCAGAAAATGTTCTCCCTGTCTGCTACCTGGACAGTGACGTTTCTGTCACTTCTTGAGTTTCCCCATTGCTAAGATAGGATTTAACTTTCTCAAGTCTGTCAAAGTTGCTACCACTTCCTCATCTGCCTTTCAACCCCTAACGGTTGGCCAATTTGATTGACACTCTTCCTTTATCTTCATTAAATTTATGCATTTCAAAAAATATGTTTTGTCAGGCCAGGTTGCAGAAGGAAGCAGGGGTGAATATGTATGTTTTCACTCAATCTGCCATCTACATCTCAGAGTCCTCCAAATCTTTTTAATCTTCTTATACTGTTCTGTCAGTATCTAAGAAGCTGTCTCTTCTCTTTAGACTTCAGGAACTATATGTTTCCTAAGTACTAAATCTAGTTGGCTTAAAATAATAGAAATTTAGTGTCTCAAATTTGGGGGGACAGGGGCCAGTGAGATGGCTCAGTGGAATAAGCATTTCTCTGGCAAGC
>NDGN011465519.1:0-10646 GCA_002564285.1 Tympanoctomys barrerae
CTGAGATCTCATAATTTTAATTTGTGTTTTCTGATGATTAATAATGTTAGTAGTTTTTCATTTACTTGTTGACCATTTGTATGTCTTCTTTGTAAAAATCTTTTAGGTTTTTTGCCTAGTTTTAAATCACATTGTTTTCTGGCTGTTGAATTGTTTGAGTTCCTTATATATTTTGGATACTAGTTCCTTGTCAGATAGATGCTTTGCAGATATTTTCTCCCACTCTGGAGGTTGCTTCCTGACTTTGTTGGTTGTTTGCTTTGCTTTGTAGAACACAAATTATATTTTGATACAATCTGATCTGTTTTTGCCCTTGTTACTTACAAGGGTTATATCCAAATAATCATTACCCAGATCAATGTCAAAAAGATTTTACCCTTTTTTTCCCCCACTGATTCTACAGTCACAGGCTTTTTAAAAAAATCTTTAATCCATTTTGAGTGATTTTTGTGTATGCTGTGAGACAAGTCTGATGTTACTGTTCCACATGCAGATATCCAGCTTTCCAGTACCAGCACAGTTAGGTTGTTTTTACTAGAACTTTCTTCTCGAGTAGTCCTGCAATGTTCACCTGTCATTGTGTTGCAGTATAAAAATCCTTAATAAAGGAATGTGGTTGGGACTATCAACTGAGGAGTTAGACCTCCCTGGGATATCTTAAGGTAGTACTTAAGTGGCTTTTTTGAGGTAGGATCTCTCTATGTACAGTAGTTTGAATTCAGTATGTAGCCCAGGCTGCCCTTGAATTTACAGCAACCCTCCTGCCTTAGCCTTTCAAGTACTGGGATTATAGGTGTGCACTATCATGCCCAGCTTAATGTTACTCTTGACTGGCTGAGAAACTTTAGGCTTGTGGCTTGAATTGATTAGTTGGGTAAATTTGGGTTTGGAACTTGACCTTCCAGTCTTCTGCTTTCTTGCCAACCAAGTCGGGTTGTGCTCATGCATATGTTATCAATTGCTATTTATTTCTCTCATAAGTTAATATGTTTAAGATGCTTAGCACAGTGCCTGGCACACAGTGAGTACACTACCAATGCTAGCTCTAGGTGTTATTTCAACTTGAGCCCTTGGCTTCTCACCATCTCAAGTGTCACCTGTTCTTTACCTGTCACAGCTCTGTTCCTGTTCCTTTCATCTGGACTGAATCAGCATCACTCATACCTGTGGACATTTTATCTATTTTCCATCAGTGAAGTCTTTTTTCTTTTACCAACCCAGACTGTTTTAATTTAGAGGAATCTTTTCTTTTTGCGGATTCTTTGTGCCTCATGTCAGTTCCATTTAGTGTGGCCTCTATAATATGTTATGTTGTAGTATTTGTAGTTTCTTGTTTTCTTAATATGATTTGAAGTTCCATATAATCTAATACCCTTTAACTTTTCATGTCATCCTAAGAATTGTGTATGCAGGCATGCTTTTGGATTTTGTTTTGTCTTTGAAAAAATATTTTGGGACAAAATAAATTTTGTTATTGACCATGAACTGTGGATACTTTTCTTTCTTTTTCTTTAATTTTTTTTTTAATGTATCTGGTACAGGGTTTGCAGGTTGTCACTACCTAAATTGGAATTGTAGTGATTCTCCTGTTTTCAGCCTCTCAAGCGCTGGGATTATAGGTATGTGCCACCATGCCCAGTCTCATTCGCTATCTCAGCGTGCCCTGGGGGTGGGACAGGCATGGCATGCTGGGGATCGAACTCTGGTCACTGTGCTCTGCCTAAGCAGGTGCTTTAGTCTGCTGAGCTATCTGACCAGCCCTAACTATGGATACTTGTTAACACTGAATATATTGCTAAATATTTTAATTACTAACAATTTTATTAAAATATGAGTTTGTAATATATTTATATATATTTGTCTTAGCAATGTCTTTCTCAAAAATTTAGTTAAAATGTAGAGTGGTTACACATATGCAAGGCACTGTATGTATAAATTAATGTATCAAAGAAGTGCATATATATATACATATGTATATACATATATATACGCAAAGACATTTTTAAGATGAAAAGATAAACAGAAATAAAAGAAAAGTTGGAAGCTCCTTCAACATCTCAGTCACCTGGAATTCCTTTCTAGTTACATTTTCTCTTCATGATCTGTCCTGCTGTTAGAGTTTCACCTATTTATGAGAAAATGTTTTTGCTGTGTCAGAGATAAGTTTTATAATGATTTAGTTTAAGGATCTTAATTAGCTTTGTTATCCTAGTAGTAAGCAAGAATTCATTCCACGAAATAGAATAAATGTTCTGATGAGCCAGCCAGAGAAAGTTTTTCTTTTCTTTTTTCTTTTAATAGTGAAAGGCTGCTGAAAGAAAAAGCAAGTGTACTCTGTCTGGTTGGAACAAGCAAACAGAACAGTAGAGAAGTAACTAATTGGTTGGTTAGCACCAGTTACTTTTCTGTAAAGGTCAAAGCAAAGGGAATGTCATTATCACAGTCATTGAACTGGTCTGCTTAGGACACATTTTGTTGTGTCTCTGACCTCATAGAAGGTCATATGAAAGTTAGTTTTGATTTGGTGATGTGGAACTCTAGCACAGAGGGCTCCATTTTGATTTTTACTCTGATCTGTTGGGGCAAGAACCATGTCTAAAAACAATAGCCTCCTGCCAGTTTTATTTAACACCTGCTAAATTTGTAAAGGAGATAAATAGTTACTGGTCTCAGGTCTACTTTAAAAAGAAATTTGTTTTTTGGCATTGAGAGTTGAACTCAGGACCTTGTGCTTGCCAGGCAAGCATTTGTGCCATTGATCTATATCCCCAGCCCTGAGGCCTACATTTCTACTAACTTTATTTTTTAAAAAATGTCACTGTCGATAACCATTTTTAATGGTTACATAATGTTGTGTATGGTTCTGTAATTTATTCAATAGTTATTTTATGGGTATGGGTGTTTAGATTGCTTAACATTTTGCTTTTATATTTTTATGACTATCTTTCTTTATATGTGTTATTGTTCTTGGCCGGTTATTTTCTTTGGATCTTGACATAGGAGAGGCATTCTAGTGACTGGGAACAGATCCTTTATTTATACAAAGTATTGGTAAACTACCTTCTATAAAGGTCATACCAGTTTACTCAGAGTATAAAGTCTTTGCTTATAATAGGTTAAAACATTTTTTCTTTAAATATTCTTTATTTTTATGATTTTGGAAAAGTTGTATATTTTATTTATTTATTTATATGTTTATTTTAGACAGGGTCTCACTGTGTAGTTCAAGCTAGCTTTGAGCTCACTTTGTAGCCTAGGCTGGTCTTGAACTTGCCACGATCCTCCTTTCTCAGCCTCCTGAGTACTGCAATTATGGGCATGTGCCACCACACCTGGATAATTGAAAATGTATTTTAAAATACTTGGTGACCATTTATAGGTATTTTATGAATTGCTTCCTCATATACTGACCTCATTATCTATGGAAATGTTCACCCTTTTCTTACTGACTAACCATTATATATTAAGGATATTCACAGGGAGGTCACTTTGTCTATAAACCCAGGGGAATATATACTAAATAATTCACAGATACTGTAGTTCATGACCAGATATTATGTTTTCAGGGATCATGACCATATTCTACATTCTGAAGTAATTCATTCTTTTGTCTCTTTATCCCAGTGTATCATTTCTCATTCAGTGTCATGTCAGACCGATGACTTAGCATTTTAGGCAATCACATTTATAAGACTATTTAGTTTTAGTTTTAATTTTGATTTAAAAGGGGCTTCCTCATTAAAGGAATAATCACCCAAATTTCTTCCTCCTACTATTATGATTTTTATTTTAAATAATTGATCATGAAAGACTTCTTAAGGATAGACTTGATACAGTTATAGCTAAATAGGTAGACCTTGAGACCACAGTCTGAAGTGCAAGAAATCAGACAAATGTATAAATGCTACATTGTTTCTCTGGTGTGAGAAACTGGAAGTGTATATAAAAGGACTAAAATATATGACAGATATTGTAAAATAGGAATAAATTGTTCAAAGGGAAGGGAAATGAAGGGGTAGACAGGTAAAAAAAAATGAGAAGAAAAAGGATAACATGGAAACAAAACTTTGTAAATAAGGAAGGGAACAAGGATTGAAAGGGGGAGGTGAATGGGAAAAAAGGAACTAAGATATATAATGTATAAATACAAGTTCCTTATGATAAATGTGACCATTATGTATATCTAAAATGTACCAATAAACAAAAATACCAAAAAAAAAAAAAACATGGCAAGGGATCATGAAAAAATCAATCTAATAGCTCCTGGATGACTCAAAGAAGAATAATATAAGACTAATTTTTTTATAAGATTAATTTGAATCAATGAAAAATCAGAAGACAATACAAAGGACATAAAAAGCGTGTTCACACTAGTAATAGCAGAAAATGTTTAAGCATGGGAAAACAACATGATACAAAGATAAGTGATGCATATACAATATCAGTTAGCTATGATCAGAAAAATATCCATATCAAGGCATAGACATGATTCTAGAAATTCAACACAAGAACAAAATACTAAAGGCTATTAGAGAAAAAATCACCTGTAAGTGAAAAGCCATCAGAATCATAGCACACTTCTCAACACAACCATTAATCAAGGAGCACATGGAAGCATTGGCGAGCACTGCAGTATTTAAAATCTAAAACAAAACAAAACAAAACAAAACAAAACAAAAAACAAACAGAAAAAACCCCAAACCAAAAAACCCTCCAACTCAGATTGTCATGTCCTGAAAAATTATCTTTCAAAATTAATGGAGGGATAAAATAATTCAATGATAAAGAACACCTGAAAAAATTCATGGCCATCAAACAAGCATTCCACCAACTACTGAAGGATATTCAAGAAAGAGACAATAAAGATGCCAGTTCCGATAATCCTAGTAGAATGAATCCTCCAGGGAAGACAAGCAATTGAGTATAAGAGAAAGAAAAAGAATGAGCAACAGGGAGATAATGCAGTGAAAAGGATATGTCAGTACCTATCATTTATAGCTAACAGTATAAGTAATATCAATTCACCAATAAGAAGAAACACATCAGCAGAATGGATCAAGAAACAAGATCCAACAATATGTTGGACCCAACAAGAAACACATTTAACCCCAAAAGAAATTCATAGACTAAAAGTTAAAGGATATAAAACAGTACTCCATTCAACAAGAAAAAGGAGTAGTTATTCTATTTGTAGACAAAATGTTTTTCCAGCAAAGACTCATAGAAGAGGCAAAGAAGATCATTGTCTACTTGTTAAAGGAACAATGCAAGAGGAAGAGATAACTATCATAAATATATACACACACCAAATACTGTCTCATTCAACTGTATAAAACACACACTAATGCATATGAAAATCCAAACAAACACTAATGACATCGTAATGGGAGAATGTCCACATTCCACTTTCACAAATAGACAACTGGACCAAAAAAAAAAAAATCAATAAAGAAATATCAGAGCTGAATCAAACTTCTGAACAAATGGACTTAGTAGATATCTGCAGAGTGTTTCACCCAACAATAACAGAAAACACATTCTTCTCAGCAGCACATGGCACTTTGTCCAAAATAGACTAAATACTAATTTAATTCATAGACCATGCAAAGGAATTAAAGGAATTAAACTTATCTCACACACATTATCAGATCATAGAAAACAAAATCAGAAACAAGCAGCATACCCTCTATAAAACTGTATAAATACATGGAAATGAAGTAATACCCTTTTGAGCAACCAATAGACGAGAGAAGAATTTAAAGAAGAAATTAGACAGTTTCTACAGTTGAATGATGATGCCAGTATGTCACTGTGGAATTTATGAAACCCAATGAAAACAATCCTGTGAAGGAAATTTATAGTGGTAAATTCTCACATGAGAAAATGGAGTGATCTCAGATGAATAACATAATGTTGAACCTCAAACTTACACAAAAGAAATAACAAGTTAAACTTAATGAGGGAGGAAATTATAAATGTCAGAAAAAAGTTAATGGAATTGAGATAAAGAAAAACAATACAAAGAATTAATGAATTAAAGAGTTGATTCTTTGAAAAAATAAAATAAGCCTGTAGCCAAAGTTATCAAAAAAAGGGGGAAAAAATAAAGATCCAAATCTATGTGATGAGAAATGAGAAGGAAAAAATTACAACAGATACTGTAGAAACACAGATTGTAAGTACCTACTTTGAAAGCCAATGCTTTCTAAATTGAAAATTTAGAAAAAAATGGATTCTTAGCTACCCATGAATTACCAAAGCTCAATCAAGAAGATGCAAAAATTTTTATCAGTCCAATATGAATCAAGGAAATTGAAGAAGTAATAAAACCTATTAACTAAAAATCTCCCAGTCATCGTGGATTCATTGTTGAATTTTACAAGACCTTTAGCCAAGTTCTAACGCCACTACTTAGATTCTTAAGTGAAATTGGAAGGGAAGCAAATTCCTGAAAGCAAGCGCTATCCTGACATCAAAACAAAATAATGATCCAACCAAAAAAGAGAGAACTATAGTCATCTCCCTAATGAGACTATTGATGGAAAATACAGTACAGAAAATCATAAAAAAAAAAAACCAAACTCGATACACCAGGATTAAGTAGGGTTCATCCCATGAGTGCAGGCAAGGTTCACCATATGCAAGGATATGCATATCCCAACAGTACAGGCATATTTATTTTTTGGTTATTTATTTATTTATTTATTTATTTATTTATTTATTTAGTGGAACCAGGGATTGAACTCAGACCCTTGCACTTGCCAGGGAAGTGCTTATTCTAGTGAGCCATCTCCCCAGCCCCCGCAGGCATGTTAGTGAGATATAATACAGCATGTTAATAGAACCAAGGACAGAAACAACATGATCATCTCAATAGATGCACAAAAAGTATTTGACAAAGTACAATACACATTGCTGATAAAAACTCTAGAGAAAATTCGAATAGGTAGCATTTAATCTCAATCTTACAGAAGTCATCTATGACAAACCAATGGCTACCATGATACTAAGTGGTCAGAACTGAAAGGTTTCGCTCTAAAGCCAGGAACAAGATTAGGATGTCCACTGTCATCACTCTTATTCAGTATAGTTCTGGAAACAGTAATCAGGACCACTAGGCAAGAGGAAGAAATAAAAGGAATAAGGATAGGAAAGACAAAAGTCAAAAATTATCATTACTTTCTGAAGACATGATACTCTAACAGAAAGCTCCAAAATAGCCGCCAAAGTCTCCTTGATTTAATAACCAAACTCAGTAGCCTAGCTGGATGTAAAGGCAACATTCAAAACTCAATAGCCTTTCTGCACACAAATAGCATTCTCATTGAGAGAGCAATTAGGAAAATAACACCTTTCTCAATAGCATCAAGAAAAATGAAATGCTTAGGATTCAATCTAGTAAAGTAAAAGCTCTTTTTATTGAACATTACAGTACTCTGAAAAAAAGACTGAAGAGGCTACCGTTAAATGGAAGGATGTCCTTGTTCTTAGATAGACAGAACCAATATGTTAAAAATGGCAGGCCGGGGAGATGGCTCAGTGGAATAAGCATTTTCCTGGCAAGTGCAAGGGTCTAAGTTCAATCCCTGGTTCTGAAAAAAAAAAAAAAAAAAAAAGAAAGAAAGAAAGAAAGAAAGAAAATGGTTGTGCTTCCAAAGCTCTTATGCAGATTTAATTCAATTTCAATCAAAATACCAATAGCATACCTCACAGAATTACACAAAACTATCCTAAAATTCATATGAAACTGGAAGAGACTTAGACAATAAAGACAAGACAGGGGACATCACAACCCCTAACTTGCAATTTACAAAGCTACTATGAAAAACAGAACAACAAAACAAAACAGCATGGTACTGGCAAGAAAACAAAACCAAACAAAAGTGGGTCCAGGGATCAACAAAACCGAATTCAAGGTGCAGAAACAACTGCAAGCACACTCAGCTACCTTGTCTTTGACAAAAGGACCAGATAGCTTCACTGGGAGAAAAAGGACCTTCTTAATAAACGGTGCTGGGAAAAATGGCTTTCAACAGGCTGAAGATTAAACCCAGACCGAGGTCTGTCATCATGCACTAAGCTAATATTTAAATGGGTCAAAAATCTAAATATTGAAACAATTATTCAATATGCTATAGAATAGAATAGATAGAAGTTTTGAAGACACAGCTGTACAGTCTTCATGAAAAAAATCTTGATAATATAGGAAATATTACAAGGAATCAACAATTGAGATCATATCAAAATACACAGCTTTTGCAGAGCAAGAGAAACTACTACAGAGTGAAGCGACAACCCATAGAATGGGAAAAAATTTGACACCTGTTCCTCAGACAACTAATATCTACAATATATAGAAAACTCAAAAAAAAAAAACCCCACCAAATCAGACCCCCAAATTAAAAAACCCAGTCCAAAAATCGGCATCTGAAATGAATAGACACTTTTCAGATAAAGAAGTGCAAATGGCAAATACCTATATGAAAAATTGTTGAACATCATAATCATTTGAGAAATGAAAATTCAAGCTGAATACTGAGATTCCATTTCATTCCAGAAAGAGTCGTTGTCATGAAGAAATCAAACAATAACAAATGCCAGTGAGGCTGAGGGAGAAAAGGAATCCTCCCTCTACTGTTGGGTGGTCTGTAAATTGTTGCAGGCAATAGGTAAATCAGTATGGAGATTGCTCAACTAAAGTTGATACTCAGTTTGATCCAGCTATTACCCTTGTTATCTTCCCAAAAGAATTAAAAACATCATACCACCATGATATATGCACACCTATGTTTATAGTAGTATAATTTATAATATATAAATCTTGGAAACAGCTTATTTGCCTTTAGTGAATGAAGGGATAAAGAAAATGTGGTTTTTATATGCAGTGGAGTACTACTCTGCCATGAGTAAGGATTGGTTTGAGAGATTTTTAGGTAAGTTGAAACATCTTGAGAATATAGTTGTAACTGAAATAAATTTGATATACATATTTAAATATTGCATTGGTTATCTTGTTGAGAAACTCAAATGGTAAATAAGGACCAAAATGGGGGACAGGTGTTGGGAAATAGGAAGATGGTATAAAAATGGAAAGGAGAGCAAGGGGAGGGGGAAAAGAAGGAAGAGAATAGGGTTTCAAAAAAAAAACCAGAAGGAAAACTATAGAAACGAAGTTTTATAAATGGAGAAAGGTGGGAAAGGGATTGACAAGAGGGGAAGGGAGGAGAAAAAACAAAGAATTAATATATATTATGTACAGATAAAATTCTCTGTGATGAATGTGATCATTATGTATGTAAAAAATGTTCCAGTAAAATTAAAGCTTAAAATTAACATGTGTTGATGGTGCAGATTAATAGGGCTTATTGTTGCAGTGCTACACATGCATGCGTTGTGTGTTGTTCGTGTCTATCTACCCTTCTACACATGTCCTCCTTCTCCCTCTTGCCCCCAGAGCCTGTTTCAGTTCATAAAGTCCCTCTTAATTTCATTCTATTTGTCCTGTTTTCTATCTCTGTTGTCCACTATCCATTCCGAAATTCTGTAAGGCTGACTTACTGGTTTCCGTAAATGAATGGGAGTATGTGGCATTTTTGACTAAGTAGTTTGATGATACAGTTTGCCCTAGAAAGCAGTTTTGCTTTCTCTCATTTTACTTGTCCATAATCAATTGCAGTCAGAGGACAAGAGAAGAAACAATGTTCAAATCCTGTATGGACCAACTGCACCCAGCCCTTGTCACTGGAGAGAGGCCGCTGTGCCAATCCCGAGCTCGCTAAGGACAGGGCACTCCGTGCACTCGTTGCCCGAGCCTCCCCCTGCTCAGGTGCTATTATTACACACCTTATGATTTTTTATTTCCTTTGTCTCCATATCCTTTGTTTTTTTCTCCTTGACTTGTAATGATCTCCACCATCTAGATGCGATAGATATTTTACTTGGGATTTTTGACTGCCGGTCTCTTCCAAGACTTTTATAATTTAGACACTTTTTACCTTGCCCCAGCAGTCTACACATAAGGAAACCACCAAATGACTCTGAGGCTTTTAAAGAAATATGCCTTTCATCCTGTGCAATCCTTAGTCCCATCTACCTTTCATTTCATTTTATTGCTAATTTTTAATATTCAAAAGTCCCCATTAACTCTTACAGTTTTGCACTTCTTAGTTCATCTCCATAGAATATTCATAGGATTTTTTCTTTTTGTCCTCTTAAAAGGCAAGGACAAAGATTAATTTTTATTAAAACATTCTCCTCCAACCTAATTCTTCTGACACCAAAGTCTAAAATTAGAGTGATAACTAGAGAGAGCCGTGGGGAGAATGTATCAGCTGTGTAGATCTGTCCCGAGTCTTTTTTATTTGGATGTCTATACAGAAACTATTTTATTTCAGGATCTCTTCAATAGCTGAACATGAAGCCTTACTATTATTCATTGATTTCTTTCTTATAGAAACACAACTTGAAATCTGTGGCTTAAGAGCAGCAATGAAAACATTGTTTTTACTTTCCAGATTGGTGGCTGAATGTAGATTGAGAAGAATACAGTGATTATTCATCAGACAATTGTGAAAACAATTACCAAATAAAGAGCCCTTAAGTAATCTGTGTCTATAGACATTCTCTCTCTCTCTCTCTCTCTCTCT
>NDGN011465523.1:0-16886 GCA_002564285.1 Tympanoctomys barrerae
GTGATCTAGGGTGACAGAAGGCTCTAGTCACCCACTCACAGCCAGGCCCCAGGGCCAGCCTCCCTCCCAGCAGGGCCCAAGCTCAACCCCCCATGTGCCCACCGATCTCTCCCTAAATGGAAACCTTGAGCACTGCACTGCGCCCCAAGTTTCACAGGGAGTAAACTTTTTGTCTTGAATTTTTGAGACAAGTGCTCACTAGGTAGCCCAGGCTGTCCTTGGACTCGCAGCAATCCGCCTGCCTCAGTTTCCTGAGAGCTGGGATCACAGCTGTGCACCATCACCCAGGTCTTCATGGACAGGAAATCTAATCCCTAAGGCAACAGCATTGGGAGGTGGGGCCTACGGTGACCAGGACCCCGCACACCCTTGTGACAGATTCGTGTTCCCAACCCGATGGGCGAGTTACTAAAACAGGAGCAAGTTTGTTAGGAGAGAGAGTGGGTGCCCTCAGGCGGCTCATGCCCTCTGGCACCTGCTTCCCACCACAGGGCCCTTGGAGGGTACCAGCCCCTGATCTCAGGCTTCTCAGCCTGCAAAACTGTAAGAAATAATTCCTCTTCCTTTGAAGTCACCTAGCCTCAGGCAATCTGTGATAGCACGAGACAAACCCAGACAGCGTGTTAGAGGAGAGGAGCAGAGGGACAGGCCAGCGATGTCCCATCAGTTTACTTGCAGTAAGTCCTCAGGATAGGGAATCAGCTCCAGATCTCCATTCCTGTGCCGTCTCCTGCCCAACCCCAGGCCCAGAAGCAAAAACAGGGAACTCAAGGTCCCATCATATCCTGTCTAAGGGGCCACCAGTCTGCAGGGTGGGCACGTGGAGCTCATCAGCACCTCCTCAGGACACCACAGCACCCACAGTGGCCAGCAGCCCTTCTGCAGTGGGGACACACTGGGCAGAGCTGCTTAAAGCCTGGCTAATGCATTCCAGGTGATGCTGCCAGGTGCTGTCCATGGTGCTGACGCGGGGCCTCCAGTCCAGGGGCCTCCTGCCTGTGCCTCAGGAAGCCCCTTCCTCCAGCTGTCACCGCACCTGTGCTGCTGTCCCAGCCCTGTGCTCCCTCTCCTGGGCTGGGGTCTCAAAGCTGGGCCAGGGAAGAACAGTGTGCAAGTGACTGAGAAGTGCTTCCGGGAACCCCAGGAGAGGGACAAGTGGTCCCTGGGAGCTCTGAGGATGGCATGGGTCACGCCTCAGCCCCAATCAGCAGTGGGGTAGACAGTCATCCCACAGGTTCAAGTGGTCCCGGGTGAGAGCTGCCCTGACATTTGCAGTTCTGCAGGTCACGAGCAAAGAGGGTCCTGGCAACTCAAGGGCAGTGGCTAGGAGGGCACCTAAGAGCCACCCTGGAGAGAAAACACCGCAGGTCTCTCTGCTCACGAGCACGGTGAAGGTCTGTAGTGGCCCCAGTGCCCAGCCCAGCCCTCCAGCTCCTCCCCTAAGTCCTCCCCACACAGACACTGTAGTAACACTTCTCCACCTGGCCCGGCCTCCCACTCCCTGGCTCACAGCCTGTCCCAGAACCCCCCCCTAGGGCAGGGGGCCTCAGCACCCCAGCTGCCCTGCAAGGCCCCCACTGGGGCATGCACTATGATGCCCTGCTGGGGAGCCCATCCCAGAAAGCCACCCGGCTCCTGTCCTCTTGGCTCAGCACACCCGGGGCCCGCCCTTTCCTGTACCGGGACCTCTGTGGCCCCTCCTGGGCCTCTGCTCCCACCAAGCCTGTCCCAGTGAGGAGCAAGGCAACTCAGTTAAAAGAAATACCCAAGTGATCATGATAAGGAAATTAAGGCAGGGGCCAGGCACCCCGGAACCAGGAGGCCCTGCTGCACCTCTCCCTGGGTCCTAGCCAGGCACAGGCACCCCAGGCCAGGGCCTCCCCAGGCGTGGTCCCTCCTCCAGCACCGCCATCAGAACACTGCCGCTCTTGGTCCTCTGTGTCTCCCTCCCTGCCCCTGTGCATCCTACAAGCCACCTGGACACTGTCTGGCCACCCTGTAGGCCCAGAACAAACCCAGGCTGAGCCTGACTCCGGCCGCGGGCAGGAGAAGGCAGGTGGCCAAGGGGACCATCGCATCTCACTTCACACCGTCCTTGGGCCGCCACATCCTGCTGTGACTCAGAGACGGCCAGCAGTCAGAGGACCCAGAGCGGTCAGAGGACTCCAGCCTATGCTCCAAGAAGGCCACCAGACTGTGTCTAATGTGCCATCTCCACATGGGTGTCCAGCACCTAGCCTGCCGCTCTGGCCATCTGCCCCCCGGCAGCAGGCCTGTTCTCCCCTCGGAGCTGTGCCACCTGCCTCAGCCCCTGGGGCCACCAATCCATGACCATGCAGCTTAATGACCATTCGGTTCAGTTTAGTTCAGGAGGCTTCAGTGTCACTGTGTGCCCCTAAGCATGGCCCAGTGGGCTGGGAGGAGGGAGCACAGGATGAGTGATGAGCACGGTGATAGGCGATTATCTCAGGCTCCGAGGCAAGCTGTGCAGAGCTAACTGGAGTCCTGGTCTGGCCTGGTTCTGGCAGCACTGGGGATAACTCCCAGGGCTAACGCACACCAGACAAGTGCTCTACTGCTGAGCTACACTCCCAGCCCTTTTCATTTTATTTTAATGTTGCAACAGGGCCTCCCTCAAATTCCCAGCGCGGCCTCAAAATTGCAACCTCCTGCTCAACTTCCCGAGCAGCTGAGACTACAGGGATTTGCGTCCACACCTGGCCAGAAAGGTTTTCACAGGCAAAGGGCACTTTGTGATCCACACAGGGTGCTGTCTAGCCCCAGCTCTGCCTGGCTGTCCACCAGAGCTGGGGAAACAGAACCGACAAGCAATGCCCCAGGGAACAGGGGGCCCAGGGAACGTCAGCACTGACAGAGGGGCCAGCTCAGTCCTGCTCGAGTTAGCCCTTGCAGGGGCTTTCTCATAAGCCACTCTGACATGGCTGTTAGCCAGGGCCTCGATTTACCACTTTTTTTTTTTTTAAGATACTGGAGATCAAACTTAGGACCTTGCACAGGCTAGGCAGGCGCGTATGCTGCTGAGCTCTCACACGCCCTAGCCAGAGCTTTGATAGTTCAGTATGAGACACACCTGGGAGTCAGTCAGGAAGCCCTGGGTTCACACCCCCAGGCTGTGTGACTTTCGCCAGTGAGTCAGCCACTCTGGGCCTCAGGTTCACCATTACTGCAAACACGAGTGACAGTGGCCAGCTCCCTGAGCTGTGCTGAGGCTCCGAAAGGTGCTGGGCGCCGGGCAAACGCACCCCTACCCTGCCACCCCCAGGAGCCTTTGCCGACCATCTGGTCCAAGGGCTGAGGCAGATGGCTCTGGCATGTTCTTCTCTGCCGCCTCCTTCGCCCACGCAGCCTGAGACGAGCCGGGCACAGGGCCGATCCCAACACCGCCAGCAGCTCCGCCCAGTCACAGATGGGCTCTCCTGCACCCTCTCCGCCCAGCGCAGCATCTGGGGCCCTGTTCTGGTTCACATGCCTTTTAGGAAAGGACCATGGTGCAGATGCCTGCTGGGGCCCCACACAGGCCAGAGTCAGTGTGGGCGGAACGGGGATGGAGACAAGAGGATTCAGGGGAATAAGGCCACACCTTGGGGCGCAGAGAGCAGGAGAGAGGCGGGGCCTGAACAGCCCTTGCAAACCTCTTTTCTTATTTACTCTTCCGGACGGACGCTGCCAAGGCTTCACTGCTCCAGCTCCCACTACACTTACTTTTTAAATTGTTGTTTTGTTTTTATTTTTGGCCTTCAACTCACTACGTAGTCCTAGTTGGCCTGGAATTCCCAGCAATCATCCTGGAATGGAGGCACACACCTATAATCCCAGCATTCAGGAGGCTGAAGCAGGAGGATCTTCATCTTACACACAAAAGACCACGGCTGAGAGAGGTTGTCTAACCTGCCCTGGGCAGCCAGGACCACCGCGAATTGCAAATACAAAACAACAACAAAGCGCCGCGCCATCTCTCTCAGCTGTGAATCTCCCCCAGCTTTCTCCATCCAAATCATCACACCCCTTTCTTCCTTCTTTTCCCACAGCCTCAATCTGCCCTGCAGAGCACTGCATGAGGCTTGGGTTCTTGGAGCCAAAGGACGACGCATTTCCGTTTCCGTTTCCCAGGGCGGTTGAGCCCTCAGGAGCATCTTCTCTGACTCACCTGGCTGACCCCACACGGGAGCCAGCCGCCCGGGCCCTGCAAATGCGTACCTGCTCATCACTTTCCTCATCATCACTCAGAAATCGCTGGAACATTCTAGACTCTCAGGTCCAGCGCCAGGAATCCACACCCTGCTGGAATCATTTAATTCATCCCACTGAAGGGAAGCTATCGAACTAAGTTGGCAAGAGGTTGAACTGACGGCGCAGTCTGAGACACCCCAGCCTGCCTCCCTGCTAGCCGACGCTCAGGGACCAGGACATGCGACAGCTCCTCTTACCCAAACACACAGCTCTGCTCACAGAATGGAGAGACCGAAGGCTCGATCCTGAAGGCAAAGGCAGTTCTCATCACAGGACTCGGACTGGCCCCGGCGTCCAGGGCTTTCCCTGCACTGAGCTCCACGTGCTAGGAAAGGTCTCCCTGTGACACTCTTGATATGGGGGAAAAACGAAACTCCCAACCTGAAAAGTACCCGGGATGAATTCATGTTCTCTAAAACCGAAGAATGAATTTTAGGAACTCACAGAGGTTATGAGCAGAATATATTTATTGAGGGAAAGAAAGCTCCTGTACTGGAGAGGGACAGAAGGGGGCCCTGAGTGGGTAGTCCCCAGGAACTCTCTTCCAGGGCCTTTCATAGAGTCAAACCATGCGACGAGGCGGGTCTAAGGTGGTGAAGAACTCGCTTAGGTGGGCATGAGGTGGGCCGAAACTATGGTCAACCAATGAGATTACGAGCACCACTGCTCAGGTAAAATTGATTAAAATCGGGATCAAATGGGAAAGCAAGTCATGTGGCAAGCAGGCAAGAATACGGGACAGGGTCTCTTCCTGTTGGGGTTGGGCTAGTGACTCTTTCAAGGTGACTGATACTTAGTTAGCCTATCAATCCCTGCCGCCCATTCCTAGGGAAGGAAGTGGCTGCATTCGTTCCCTCTTCTGTCTTGAGATCTGGTGCACAGCAGGGGACTGTCTGTCCCTAGTTGCAAAGTCACCTTGTCTTCCGTATATCCTTGAGGCCTGGCCCTAACTGCCTATAATAGTTCTAATTTGGCCTACCTACAACACTCTGAGGCAGTCCCGGACTCCCACCCACGTGTGCCCCATGACCAGGGCCACCAGGCCGCCCACCCAGGGGACTGCTCTGAACCCTCTCCATGGACCCCAAGACCAGTGCTTCCTGCTGCTACTTCCTGGCTGAGTGTCCTGGAGAGGTTACCTGACCTCCTTGTGCCTCAGTCTCCTCCCACAGAAACTCCACTCCAGGAACACTGGTACCTATCCTCAGGGTCATGTGCCAGATTAAGCAAAGAGCTCAGGACAGTGCCTCGCCCGAGGGAACTTCCTGGGAAGCACCAGACCCAACTCCAGATGTCAGAACCCAGGGGCTCCAGGAGTACACCCATCACCCCAGCCCAAAGGCCTGGGTTTCCTTCCATCCCCTGCACACACCCCACACCTCTCCCTCCTATGGGGTCTTAACCCCACTCCGATTCCAGGCTGGACCACCTGCCATGGGGGACAGTATGGACACTGTATCCTTGGGAAGACCACTAGGGCTGAAGCCAGACGGGGACTTGAGTCCCAATTCTGCCTCCTTCCAAGCGTGGGCCAGGATCACCCCCAGCCTCAGTTTCCCCAACTGTAGAAATTACCAAACCCAACACAACTAACTGCCCATGAGAAAGCGCTGCCTAGACAGGGGTTGTGAGAGCTGACCCACTGTCCTGGGGCCTCTTCTGAAGGTCACCAGGTCCCAGTGTTCTCCCTGCCCCTGAAAGCGCATCCATGGGCCATGGCCCAGTGTCACAGGAGTGGTGCTGACACCTGCTTAGCCACCACCATGCTCCTCCTGGGGACCTCAGCAGCCAGCCAGCGCAGGCAGCACTGTCCCATTCATCAGATGGGAAAGCCGAGGCTCAGCGTAGTCTCTTGGAGCAAAGGGCTCTGCTTGAAAACAAAATCCTGTCGCTGCAGGGGTGGTGGGAGGTGGGTCTACCTGAGTGGCGCTGAGGAAGAGGCCCTGGGGAGGTGCAGTGACCTAGTGCCAGGGCTTGCAGGAAAGAAGTCGGAAGTGGTGCCTACTACGGAGATTTCAGGAGACTCCAGGACTAGGAATCCCTGGGGAACTGTCTGCACCCCACACCCAGGAACCAGGAGCTAGAGCTACACTGGGCTCCCCAAGGCCACACAGGGCAGAGCAGGCCCCTCACATCCTCCAACCGGTATGCGCTGCCACCTTGGCTGACTCCACCGCGTGCATGCCGAGTGGAGACGCCCACGCCTGTTTCCATGGGAACCCCCTTGAAATAACCCCACAGTGGCTGTTATTCTGGCCCGCCCATGGAAGAACCGCTGGCAAGAAAAGTGCTACTGCAGGGAGGCAGACACTCACAGGCCCCCCAGGACGCCGGGGCGATCAGAGGCCTACGGTGCCTCCTGTCCATGTCCCCACCTCACTCACACGACAATAGGGCCACCTGACCTTTCCCCCTCCCACTGCTTTATGGGGTACAAGGAAATCATCTCTTTGGCGACCTTAGGGGGAAGAAATGAATCCCACCAGCACAGCATCCATCCATCGCCCTGGGGAAGCGTCTGTGATGGCCTTGCTGGGGCTCTGTAGGAACAGCCTGGAGCCGGCCCGGAGCTACATATGGATTTGAGAAGCTGCTGACCATGTCAGATTTAGCTATGTGCCAGTGGCCCAGCAGTGCAGGGCTGGGTCACGGGGTTCTCTGCTCACAGAAGCGCTGCGGCCCACACACATGCCCATGCAGCACCAGTTTCCTGGCCCCTCCCCAGACAGGGCAAGAGGGTAGGGCTTCCTGAGTGGCTCCCAGCCCAGGAACCATGCTATGACCCAGCAAGAAGAGTTGACAGATGGAAGACCACAGTTCAAGGGGGCCCAGAACCCACCAGGCTGGTGAGGAGGAGCCATCGGGACCACAGGGGATACCTGCGGCCACTTTCTTGGAGCCAGCTGCACACCCTTCCTTCCACTTCCCTCGTGGCTCCCACAGCCAGCCAGGGATTTGAGAACCATCCTTGTCCCTGATTTGCTGGGGACACTGAGGCACAGAGAAGCCTCGACGAGGGGCTGAGGCCCCTTGCTCCTGAAGCATGAAGCCTCCTTGGGCCCCAGGGCACCTCCACTCCCTTGCAGCCAGAGTCACCAAGGCCAAAGTGTCCCGAGGAAAAGTCCAGCGACCACCCCAGGCTTTCAGCTGGATCCTCGGCCAAGGTCAGCACTGCCACCTCCAAGCCCTTTCCATCTGTGCCCAGCTGTCTCCTCCCAAGTCAGCAAAGGAACCGCAAGCCAATGGCCACAGTCACAAAGGAGCCAGCCCACTGCAGGAAGCCACGTGCCCAGACTCTGTTAGCTGGGATCCTGGTTGACCCCAGTGGCCACAACCGACTCCACAGGTGTCAGGAGTGTCCCTGCCCATGCACTTAGCTGTGAGCCTCAGTAGGGACCAGCACCCTGGAGCTAAGCACCTTGAGGGCAGCGCCACAGGTGAGAAACAGGGGACCTCACCAGACACTGAGGCAGCACAGCCCCCCGCACTGTGCACAAATGTGGGCAAAGCAAGACACCCCATGGCCACCCCATGGGCGACAGTGTCAGTGACTGCGACTGTCCCTACAATTACACCTACAGCCACTCAGAGGACAGATGTGTCCAGCTGCCCCACCCCTCCACCCTCCTCCACTCTGGGGCTCTAGGCTGCAGGAATACACTGTCACTTTCAGTATCGGGCCGAGTCCTCTCCATGGAGGGACGCGGGCCACGCGAGCCATGCTGCTGCACAGTGTGGATGGCCAGCCCAAGACTCCAGGTGCCCTCCACCTGGCCCACCCCGCACACAGCCAACAGTCCCTGCTCCCACATGCCATCCCTGGGGGTTGCAGGCTGCCGCCCAACACAGAGACCTGTCCTCAAGTTCTGGAAACGGGCCCCACCCCAACAGGGGATCCATGGAGGTCTTCTTTCTCCAGGAGCCAAATTTGGTGAGGTGCAGGTTCCCAAGGCCGGGACCCCCAGAGGCGCCCTCAGCAGCTGTGGCCTTGCGCAGCCCGGGTGCAGGACTCACCCTGGAAGGCACTAGGTGCGGCAGGAGCCGCGTCTGCCGGGGAGCCAGTGTGGTATCCCCGGGTCTACCGTCCTGGGTCAGCCCGGCACTGTGGCTGTGGGCACGGCCTGGACTCTCTGAGCTCCATCTCTTAGCTCTGGGGTGGGGTGGAGGTAACAGCAGCAGGCACAGATAGAAACACTGACCTCCCAATCTGTCCTCAGTACTCCCTTTCATTCATTCATTCATTCATTCATTCATTCATCATTCGTTCGTTCATTCACTACTGAACTCGGGCCTTCACCCTGATCTGCAGAGCTGGCCCCTTTTAAGTTTTTTTGAGAGAGGGTCTCATTAAGTCACTGCTCTACCCAGACAGGACTCTAACTTGGGATCCTCCTGCCTCAGCCTCCCAAAGTGCTGGGATTCCAGCTGTGTGCCACAGCATCCCGCTAAGTCCTCCATTTCTCACCTCAATGCAGCAGCATCATCCCTTCTGGGAAGGCTACCCCAGCTTTTATCTGAGTCAGAGAGCCCTGGAGCCATTAGCCTCACCCAAAGCTCAAAGGATCTCAGTGGCCCAGCCTCACAGGGCCAGCTCCACCCTCAGGGCCACCAAGCCAAAGAAAAAGAAGGCAGTGGGAAGGGCCCAGTGACGGCCATGGGTGACTCAGACCCAACACCCAGGACAGCCACCTGGAGCCTTGAGGTAAGGAGGCCCAGACAAACCTGAGGAAGAGCTGGGCTTGGCATCCACAATCTGGGTTCAACTCCCAGCCCACCCACTTTTAAGCTATGAAATATCTGCCTCAGTTTCTTGTCTACCGGTTAGGGTGACAACTCCGCGCCTGGAGGAGGGCTCTCAGGTCAGGACACCTCAGCTGGGTGGCCTACAGCCCTGTCCTTCAGGACACCGCAAGATTCCCTGCCCCCCCCCCATCTCCTGCCTCTCTCCTACCCTCCTGGGCTCCCAACAGCTGTCTCAGGGCAGTCCTGGGCTTTCCAGCCCTCCCCCTCCAGGAAGTCCCCCCAGCCGGCCCTGCCCCGCCCCGCCCCGCCCCGCCCCGCCCTGCCCTGCCCTACCCTGGGAATCTGGGCTGCAGGCTCCTCCTACACTGTCCCAGCGCTGCCTGGCTCAGGGACGCAGGACACAGACCTTGCCAGTCAGGAGACCTGTGCCGCTGACATGTCACCGCACGGCACACCGGAGGGCTCCCTGTGCACAGGGTCCCATCGCCACTTTTAGTCCCCTTCCCTTTTTCAAGGCCCAGTTTCTCAACACAGGCAAAAGCTTCTGCTGCTCTCTCAGCTCCTGGTTACCTTACTGGGGATAAAACGCAGGGTCTGCCCACTCTAGGCAAGCGCTCTGCCGCTGAGTCACATCCCCACCCCCACTAAATTCCTCAAACTGGCTAGGAACTTGCAGCCTTCTTGCCTCAGCTTCCCAAGTACCTCAGCATATTCTTAAATAACCACAATCCCCAACAACATCCAACTTCTCATTGGCACCAACTCCCTGGCCACAGGCGTGGGGAAGGTGCTTCCCATCCGCATCCGGCCTTGTCGGATCAGTTCCCCGTGCAGCAGGGGGGTGGGGGCGGGGCGCCTTCACTCTGAGCACTGGAGGAGGGCCGGGCCATAAATCCCACGCAGCCTGCTTTATGGAGAAGGTGCTGGGCTGCTGATAGGTTTTATAGCTGCCTGTTTACAGAGACAAAGCATAATGAAGTCTCAGCCTCCCTGGGCTGGGGGTGGCCAGGGAGGAGGGGACAAAGGACCCCTTGGTGGCTTCCTCCTGTGGACCTTCTCCCTCACAGCCTGGTCTCTGAGGGGCTGGGCTGGATGGTTTAGGGCTCAATGGACATCCTGGTCCTACCCAAGCCTGAAGCTTCCCAAAGTGCACCAGCCTGGGCTTCCAATAACGTGGCTTCTATGAGCAATCGAGCATGAGGTTCGGGAGGTCGCCCCGTCCTTTCTGGCACCAGACTGCACCAAGTCAGCCAAGCAGAAAAGCAGCCCACTCACCGGTTCCCACCCTCCTCCCACATGCAGGCGCACAGGAGAGCGGAGCGGCCCCACACAGCCACAGCACCCTGAGGTGGGTGCGGACAGGGGTGCCGAGGCTGAGCCCTGTGTGCTGAAAGTCCCCACCCATGCACACAAGGACACGGGCCCAGGTCCGGCCAACCCCGAAGGAAGCTTTGGCTCACCTTGTTTGTGGATTTTAAAGAGAAAAAAAGAAAGGATATGTTTGCTGCTTTTGGACAGGGGATGCCAAGGCCTTCTCTGCCCAGGCAGGAGGACAAGAGCCCGTGGCCTTGAAGAGGGGCAGTGCCCAAGGTCGGGGTGGTTCCCTGCCGGCTCTGCCACCTGCCCCATCTGCTCTTGGATGACATGACAGGTCTTGCACACACCCAGACGCTGGGGCCTCCTAGGGACCTCGGGAAAGGCCGTGTGGCTTCACGAAGCATCCTGACCTGGGACGCCAGCTACCACTGGTGAGCTCCATCCCACCGTCTCCAAAGAGCCACACCGGAGAGAGGAGCCAAGCCTGCACACCACTGCCACCCCACGCACAACGTGTGGGCAAAACCACCTCAGCCCTGCCGAGGACAGCTTCAGAAGGAGCCTCAGCAGACGACATTTAGCACTGAAGATATGCCCAGCCAAGCTTTGCCCAAGTCCCAGCCGCACAGAACCAGGGGACAGAAGAAACGGTTGCCATCTGTCCTCAAGCGTGTGAGCAGAATGTGCCACTGTAGCCTCAGCGCTCCAAGTGTGACAGGGTGCGTGACTTCGCTCTGAGGCCCACTTCCTGGTGTGTCATCAGTCACCCCACTCCCAGGGGGACATGTCCTCTCACAGTAGTGCTCGCTCAGGTACCCACCTGAGAATTCACGCCATGGAATAGCTACACCTGGTACTGCCAGGTTCCCACCATGACCCAAGCCTCAGTAGAGCCGGGGCCCCAAGCCACCCTGTCAGACCCCCACAGAGATGGCAGGCAAGTCCCTCAAGGCAAACTCAGCAAGTTGGTTCTGTCTGGAGGACTCCAGAGGGGCCCTGCAGGAGCTCACTGACTCCACCAAGCCCAGCGCTGGGCTAACGTGAAAGCTCGCTCAGTAGGCAAAGCTCGGCCTGGGCACCTAGCACTCCTCACTTTTCACCGTGAAACTGTTGACAGGCCGGTATGGGAACGCTTGGAAATACAGGGTTGATGGTCAGCCCGGACCTGAAACACCAAAGTGGGGCAGTGGAGGGCCAAGACTGGGGGGTGTTTCGGTTTAGACCCAGAATGTCCCCCAAAGCCCCATGTGCGCAGAGGCAGCCCTTTAGGAGCGTGACCGAATCACGGGGGTGCCACATTCTCTAGTGCAGCAGTCCAGCAGAGTCCAAAGCTAATGCCAAAGGCGCTGCCCTAGGTGCCCCGCCCGTGGGAAGGGGCGGTCCCTGGGCGGGGCCTAGGAGGGTGCGTCCCACCCAGCTCCTCCCTTCCCTCGACCTCCGGTTCCGCAGGCGGTGGGCAGCTCCCCTCCACTTCAGAGCCAGCTGATTATGGGCTGGAACTTCTGAAACTTTGAGCAGACATCAGCCTTATCTTTAAATTGAGCGTGTCAGCGAGGAAGCGCCTAAGGCAAGACGGGCTCTTGATCCTCTGCCTGCCACACCTGGACCTCCCGCACCGTGGTCTGGTACATACCAGTGACCCCAAGATGTGGCCCAGCCTTCGTTCCTCTACACCCAGGCCACCCCAACGTGGCCTGGACGCCTTACGACCCAGTGCCTTCCGTTTGTGTTCCTTCCCACTGCCAGTTCGGAAAGCCTCACTGGCCCCCTCTGGCCTTGGCCGGAAGTGCCCGTGCTGCCTTTGTACCGCGCATCGCTCTCGGAGCTCCTGAGACTGTGGTCACTCTCAGCTCCTTCCCTGCCTGCACAGACTCCGCCACGCGTGCTGGGGTCTACAAGATGCACCAGTGAGCTCCAGGGAGCCCGGCACACCCGCGATTCTCACCTCCACGTGCGGCCACAGCCCCCTGCCTGGGATGCCCTCCCTGCCGTCCCTGCTCCCTGTGCTGCATGGCACCAACAGCTCCTTGGCCACCATGTAGCCGTTGAGTTTCTTACGCCACCTGCTCCTGGATTGCTGCGACAGGACCCCCTGCCCACCACACCGGATTAGGGCCATCTGTGCTGTCTCCCTGGTAACAGAAGATGTGGGAGAGGCCTAGCCTGTTCCTTTTCCCTGTATCCTCCTGTCCCCTTCACACACTAACCACAGATGATACCAATCTAATGACTAAAACCACATGGTAGCTACTGACCCAATAAGAATCTCTACACTGTGGAATACTATGCAGCTGATAAAAACTGCTTACTCTCAGCCCGTGATAAGAGGGGAAATGTTTACACTGTATCTAACATTTTAATGATACAAAACTGTTCTTTATGTTCCAATCTAGAGGGTGACTGATAGACAAATATGTAAAATGCCAACGGCGTTTCTGGAGCACTGAAACCGAGGCTATTATCCTCCTCAGCCTGTTCTATTTGCTGCATTTTCAAGTGTTTCTGCACTGAGATAAAACAGAGAAATACAACTACAGTCTCTCCACCAGGAGCACCTTAACACATACACAGCTTAGCTCCGGGGTCTGCCAGCCTGGGACACATGGTGATGGATTATATTTTCCCACTTTCAATAAAGAACCTGGCCTCTCCTTGGGGCTATAAAGTATTCTCAGGGCTATAAAATATTCGCTGTTGTTTTTATCACTTTTCACATTGAAAGCTTGTGTAAGAACCACTGACATTCAGTTTTGTGACCCCCACCATCAGGTTTGTTCCATAAGGGATCATTCCAGGAGTGGGGGAGGTGGGGGCTGTGGGTAGGGGCAGGGGCGGAGCATGACAGGAAGGGGTGGCCCAGGGGTGGGGCTGGCCTGAGCTCCACACCTGCAGAGCCACATCCCTCTGGCTGCCTCGTGGCAGCCACCACCAGAGCTGCTACCACCAGCATGAAGAACGCAGATTGTAATCCTGGCCCAGATTAGAAACCTCCCTATGGTTTTGGCCTCAGCATGCGACATGCTCCCTGGTACTGCGCCCATCTGGAGAACAGGCAGGTGGGTCTCCCTTCCCACAGCCACTCAGGACCCCTAAAAAAAATGACCCTGCGAGCAAAAACTGCCCTAAGCCATCGCAGCAATCAGCGAGAAAGTTTATGATCACCTGGTGACCTTTAAAACTCTGTCAAGGCGTTAAAGACTAACAGGACTGTTAAAATGGGTAGCAAAGTAAAAGTAAATGGCTTTTTATTTAGATCAGTGCCTGAGGTTTCAACGCTGCCGTGCTCCCTGCAGCGCCTGGGTCCTGTGGGACAGGACTGCTCTCCATGGGTCACGTTTGCATCATTCCTCAAGCTCTGGGGCAGCCTCCCAAGCAGCAGCTTCAGTACTCCCAGGATGCACCGGTTCTTCTGTGCCACATCCATACTCGATCCAGGGCCACATCAGCCTTTTGTGGTGGTATGGTTTTTGCTTGTTGTCGGATAGGTGCTGGGAATGGAACCAGGGCCTCTTGCCCGTTAACAAGCATATTATCATTTTTCTTTCATTGCTGAATGACCAAATGGCCAATTCCTTCTTTCAGTTATCAGGAGGGGGTTGGTTTTCGGGGATGTTTGGGGGACAAAGTCTCGCTAAAGTCTCGCTACGTAGCTCAGGCTCACCTTCAGCTCTCTCTGTAGCCCGGCCTGGCCTCAAACTCAACTTCCTGCCTTTGCCTCCAGAGTGCTAGAATTACAGGAGTAAATCACCACACCCAGCTAGTTCTCTACCTATAAAATGTCATGCGTTTGTCCCTAGGAATGGTGTGGTCCATTAGGGCTGCCATAACAAACACGGTACCCTGGACGGCTCACACACGACGGCTCTTTGTCCTCATAGGCACAGAGGCTGGAAGGCCAAGACCAGGGCACACCGACTCGTGCCGGGGAGGGCCGCGTCTATTCATCTGTGCCAGGTCCTCCCTGGCAGAGCAAGCAGAGGGCTCCAGGACAGGGCTTCGCCCTTGCGGCGTGGTCACCGCCCTGAGGACCCCCTTAAAATGTCCTCGTGGCCTAGGATGGAGCGTGAGTGGCAGGGACACACACGGGCCACATGGCGGGAGAGGAGGAAGCAGTCCCGCTCAGCACAGTGCTGTCTGCATCAAGGCTGTGTATGGAAAGAGACTTAGTGACGTGTCACAATGTCCATGCTGGACTGAGAGTGAGCTGCAAAGTGACATTCTGGGGGACACTCACAGTCCCCAAGTGAGAGCTGACAGGCATTGTAGGGGCCGGCGTTCCTGAAGCCACAGCAACTGAAATCGGTGTGCGCGGTTTGCGTAGACTGCATGGAGAAGACTGCTTGTCCCCAGGGAGGAAGTGAGGGGTGACCTGGGGACAGCACCAGCACTGTGCCAAGGTTTCAGACAGAGGTACCCCGCTCCCCTGCTCCACGCTTTCCCAGCTCTGGTGCAGAGCAGGCCCAGAGGAGGCGGGAACCGGTGGTCGCAGTCCTGTCTGGGGACGCCCTGAGCTGAGCCGCTTCTCCCAGCTGGAGCAGGCGCCTGTCTCTGGGTTCCACAGCCATCGGGAAAAACCAAGAAGGAAGATGCTGAGAGGCCCTCGGCAACCCACAGGATCATGAGAGTGTGCAGCAGTGGGAGGTGGCCTCGAAGGAGATGAGGGACAGCTGGACGTGGGGACCTGTGACCATATCCAGGGTCCACTGCGCTGGGCCAAGGCACCGACTCGATGGCTCCACACAGAAGCCCTCAGAGTATGGGCTGGGTGAGACGGCTCTTCTCCCACCTTCCTCATGGCCTGACGGGGCTGGGCTTCTGCCCTCAGCTCCGGCCCTTCACCTGCTGGCTGGTGGCTCAGCCACGCGCCTGGTTCCTCTTCCATGTGCCTCTCCACCACCTGCCTGGGCTTCCCACACGGGGTGGCTGGCTTCCAAGCCCGAGTGGCCTGGCTCTGGGGCAGCCTACCTGTGGCCTGGCCTTCAAAACCACACAGCGTCACCTCCACCACACTCTGTTGGTTCTTGTCACAGACAAGGAAGAGGAAGACCCACCCCTGGGAGAGTCTTGAATTACAGATGGCAAAAACTGACACCTGGTCACACAAAATTAAACATGACCAGAAGCAAATGACAAGCCAGGGGACTATGTCAGTGACCAAGATGACAACTGACACAGAAAAGCAGGCCACAACACACACAACTCACAACTGGATGAATACCTCAGCCAAGCAAAATTCATAAGGAAGCTCAATCCCGAGGAAAGGTGTGTCAAAAACACGGCTTGTCTCATGGTTATCTGGGCAAATATGGGACGCATGGTCCCGGAGGCTCTGGGAGGAGCCCCCACTGGGTTTGGCTGTCAAGAAAGCTGTGTTAAAAGAGACTCCCAAGCAGCCATTCCACCTCCCAGGAAAACCACCAGGCTGTTCAAAGGCACTCGCCCATCACTGCACTGTTATGGAGACACATGTCACCACGCCATTTAGGCCCCCAAGCACAGACGTCCCCCTGGCCCGCTGGGATAGAGCTGATTAAACCACATGACGGACAGTTCCCGAAGACGGCTGTCCCCCAGTACGCCTGTGTCAAAGCCCTAAGGCCAGGACCTCCGACTGCAACTACATTTGGAGACACAGCTGTCTAAGAGATGGCTGAAATAAGACAGGCTTCTACAGGTAGCCCTTGTGCAGTGGCCCTGATGTCCTCCCGAGCACGACCACAGGTGGACACAGGCTCACTGATACCACTGTGAGCCAAGCAGGGAGGCCCCACCCAGGAGGAGCCAGCCCCGCGGACACCAGACCTTGGACTGCCACATCTGGAAGGAGAATTGATCAACCTGTGCCGTCACGGCCCATGTCCACAGTGCTTTGCTACGGTGGCCTGGGCAGGATGGCAGGGTGGGCCCTGCGCTTCCTGCCCCAGAAAACTGTCCACAGAGATGACCACGGGAGAGCTGAGAAGAGGGCGCGGCAGGATGAGCACACGGCGGGGGCTCGAAGCATACTGTTTTTACTGGAGGAGTAAACGAGAGGAAGGACAGAGATGGATGAATGAATGGATAGACAGGCAAATATATAAAGTTAAGATAGATAGGATGAACACTCTAATGCACAGAAAAAGAAGCCAAAATAGTTTTAGTGGAAGGATTTTTGTCTTTCTCCTTTTCTCGTTCTGTGTGGTGGTTTTTGGTTTTTTTCTTTCCTGTATTTAGGACAGGGTCTACAGTGTAAACAGGGTCTCACTAGGTAGATCGGACTTGTAGTGATTCTCCTGTTTTCAGCCTCCCAAGCCCTGGGATTAGAGAATCGCACCAGCACACCCACTGTCTATCTCTGCCCCTGTGCACCCCGGGGGCGGGGCCAGCACTGCACCCGGAGATCAAGCCCCAGCCACTGTGCTCTGCCCAAGCAGGCTCTTTAGTCTGCTGAGCTATCAGGCCAGCCTTTGTTCTGTTTTCTGAACCTCCACAGATGAGTCCATGTCCAGTATTTTTTGCAGTGAAACAATGTGACAAGGGGGCCTGCCCCTTAGCTCAGTTCTTTAAGTGGCTGCTTCAACAAAGCAGTCAGGCTC
>NDGN011465529.1:0-14209 GCA_002564285.1 Tympanoctomys barrerae
AATTTGGTTTGAAACTGTTTCATTGCTATTTGTTTCTCAATAAAATTATGGAAAAAAAATAAATAAAAGAAGGAGAGAAAATCTTGAGATTGGAGTGCATCACGCGAAATGCCAAAATTTTATGGCCTAGAAAAGCTAGTGACAGCTGCTACAGGCCACCCAGGGTCATCTGTTACCCCTGAGCCTAGGTTCACAGTCACTAAGGGGCCCGAGTGAAAAACAAAGCCGAAGCCGAGACGCACGAGGGCAGCTGTATCTCTGAGAACTGTTTCTGGTAGGTTGGTGCAAGGAGTTCTGAAAGTACCAGGGGTAGGAACTAAGTCTAGAGAAGGTCCCTAAGTTCTGTAGTTGGAAAGCACTCAATACATACAGGATGCGATTTCAAAGAGAAGCTTAATGATTATAGTAACTTTACAGTGCTAATATTATTATTTATGCATTTGGTGCAGGGTCTCACTACGCAGCTCGGACTCACAGTGATCCTCCAGTTTTCAGCCTCCCTAGCGCTGGGATTACAGGCATGTGCCACCACGCCCACACTAGATGGCTGGATCATCAGCTTGTCAGGGGCAGGGCTGGCAAGGCATGTGGTGCTGGGGATCAAACCCTGGTCCCCACCCTTGCCTAAGCAGGTGCTTCGTTGGCTGAGCTATCTCACCTGCCCTACAGTGTTATGTTAAAAGAAAGTGTTTATAAAACAGCCCACCCAGGTGTTGTGGGGCATATCTATAATTCTAACACCTGGGAGGCTGAGGCAGGAAGACTGCCATGAGTTTGAGGCCAGCTTAAACTAAATAGCAAGACTCTATCTCAAAAAAAGAAAAAAGTGTACGGGGGATGTAGCTCAGGAGTTGAGTTTTTGCCTTCTATAAACAAGGTCTGGGCTTGATCCCCAGCAACAAAGACACACACACACACACACCAGCACCCCCCCCCCAATACTGAAAATACTCCAATCCTGGTTTCAAAAACTATGAATGTTTCTCAGCATTGCCTATCCTCTGCTGCCTCACAGTACTCTAGGCTCCATGAGGGAAAGGGACTTACCTATTTTATTTACCAATGTATCCCCTGCACTTTGGAAGTGTTTGACACTTAAAAGGTATGTGATGGATATTAGAGAATATTATGTTTTCTTATTGTACAGATAAGAAACTCTAAAACTCATGTTGAAATGTAACTGCCACCATCGCAGTATTAAAGGGCAAGACCTTCAAGAGATGATTTGGTCCTTGGGCAGAACTTCTGAGGACTGACGTCGCTGTGATGGGGATGGGGCAGTCAGCACCTGAGGGGATCTGTTACAGACACGGGCAGGCCTGACCACTCTGTCTCTCCGTGCTCATGCCCATGCCTCAGCTCCAAGGCCCTCGCTGGACGAGGTCCCTTGATATTCCAGCTTCCAAATCTGAGAACTGACCAAACTTCCATTGCCTACATTTGCCCAGTCTGCAGTGGTCTATGTAAACCCACAGAATGGGTTAAGATACCACCACCTGGAACAGAAAAGTGAACTGGCCAAGATCACCTGATCTCAAGTGCAGTGCCAAGATGTGGCCCCAACACTGGCTGACCCAAAGTCTGAGCGCTTTAGTAGTTGAGTAGTTAGGATGACAGGCAGCCCTTCACTCTAACAGTGATTTCAGAAAGGAAAATCTCCAGGTCCCCATCAAACATCTCTAGAAATTTCTGTCAGAGATACTAGGTAGAGCTGTGCCACTTTTTTAATACTTGTATTTTCATGTACATAGCTCAACGTGGTATACACGTTTGCTTTTCAATGTAGATCATACTTCATTTTCTTCATATTTAATTGTCTCCTCTGATGTCCATCAAGTAGTAAGTAGAAAGGTAAAGACAAAAAAAAGTCATTAAGAACTTTCACATTCCCGTAAGACAAGGCCGTTATATCTACTTATACTTTTATTTTTGAGACAGGGTCTCATTATGTAGCTCAGGCTGGCTTTCAACTCATGATCCTTCTGCCTTAGCCTTCCAAATACTGGGAGCACAAATGCATGCCACAATACCTGGCTATCTGGAACCCCTGCCTCCCTCATACGATTTCCAGGCCCTTTAAGCTGCACTTTTCTGTTATACCCTAAGAGCCTCCCTCAAGTAACTCATGAAGAGAAAGACACTGGACACCTGACTAAAAACTCTACTTGTGGGTTGTGCTTGCAGATGGAGGGCTTCCTGGGAGCACGGACTTGCTAGGCTCTCCGGCTGGGAGCGCCTGCCCTCTAGGTCTTTAAGGCTTCCTCCCTTGCCGAGTGTGGTGGTGCACACCTGCAATCCCACCACTCAGGAGGCCAACCTGGGCTAGTCAGTTCCAAAGACTTCCTCCTTGAGCCAGGTACATGCCTATAATCCCAATACTCTGGGAGGCTGAGGGAAGATGACAGGTTCAAGCCCCACCTGAACAATTTAGAGACTTAGTGAGGCCTTGTCTCAAAAGATAAAGCTGGGAAAGCTCTGGATTTAATCCCTAGTACGGTTGACAGACAGACAGACAGACAAACAGACACATACACACACATACTTCCTGGTCACAGTCCTTAGAAATGTCTCTGCTCATCTCCTAGAAACAGTGTGAGGCTACAATGTTCAGAACTGAAATTTTCCCTTGCTGCCCATGCTCCCTATAATGGGGCCAGACCTCTGACACAGGCAGATATCACTTATTTTATTCTAAAAACACTGCCCCCAGTCTCCTGCAGACTTGGGGAAGGTCACCTGCCTGCTGGTATCAGGGTCAGACAGCCTCCTCCCTCTCCAGGGCTCCTTCTCTTGCATCCCTCCTGCACATCTGCTGTGGTGCAGCCCTGGGCCCCTGGTGCCGCCAGTGGCTGCGGCTGCTTGCTGGCCCTTCTGCTGGTGACCATGTGACACTGGCAGTTCCACCAAGTCCTTCACTGCTGTTCCTCTGCTTCCTTATGTGCAAATCTCGGGGGTGGAGTGGGGTGGGTGTCTCCTTTCTCATTTGTCTTTATGATATCAGGTCTTAAGAAATCCTTCACAGTTATTCTTAGTGGAGTTTGAGAAGAGACTGGAGACTTCCACTGCTCTCATCTTCAAGCAAATTAGCTGTCTCCATGAATTAAATATGGACATTTTAGCTAATTCCTTTTAACCCTTTAATGTCTAGGGTTCCATTACAACAGAGCATACTGGTATTTTTTTTTTCTCTTATGTGAAATTCATTCAAAAATTCAAAAACTGGGTTAAATGGGTTAAAGAGATGGGACAACTGTTTTTCTTATGTGACCTATGTCCAAAAGCTCTTAAGTTCAGCCCCCATTGGGAATGGGGAAACTGAGGCCTGGAGAGATTACACAATGCACCAAGGGTCTAGAGCTCAGAATGCCTGAGACAGTCTTTGAACTCGGGTCTGCTCTGGTGACAAACAGGGAGGGCTGTTCTGAAGCAGCACAGCTGTCATCTATTCATGAACACTTACGGGCACCTCTGGTAAAGGCGCCAGCAAACTTTAAACTCTGATCTTTATTCTCAGAAACAGCTCCAAAACCACGAGGAACACAAGGCAATAGGGAGCCAGTGTGACTTCCCAAGTGCCCACCAGGGTACTGGCATGGTGCTCCACCATGCAGCGGGTGGCGGGAGTCTCAGAGCTGCATCCTGTGTCAATGACCAGGCTGCAAGGTAGAAAATGTTCCTGCCACAAGGCAGCAGTAGATGGAGGTCAAAGAGGAACACAGTCCTTCAAGCTGGAGAGATCAGAGCTGGTATTGGGAAGATGGATGTTTAAATTGTGTCTTGGGGAAAAGAAGAAGTATGACAAGCACAGAGACAGCACGGTACAGCGTTGCATGGATTTTTTTTTTAATCTGGCAAAGGTAATTCTAAAGTTCAAAGAAAATTTCTTTTTTTTCGAATTTCTTTTTGATCGAACCCTGGCCCCTGCGCTTACCTAAGCAAGCGCTTAGTCCACTGAGCTCTCTCACTGGCCCTAGCGAAAATTCTTTTTGTTGAAACAACGGATTGCACACTCCTTTCCAGAAGATGGTGCTGCTTTGAGGACTCACCTGTGCACTTTCTGACCGTGTTCCCACCTATCTTGAGGCATTTTTTGAAGCCAGGGTCTTTGCTTTCATCATTTACTACATCATTCAAGCTACCTTGATGAAGTGGTGATCGTGCTGAGGAGGGGCCTCCCCCTGGACCGGATGACACATCAATTAACCAAGCACGTTGGGATGGCCTGCTTGCTGCCATGGACCCGGGGGCCAGGAGACCGACCGGCATGCAGAAGTGGCAAACAGGCAGAGAGCCAAGAGCCCGCTGAAAGGAGCAAACACTAAAGTGTGGTGCTACAGCAGTGCCTGGGAGGGGCCAGCAACTGCCTACAGACCACATACCAGGATGCCTGCTTGCCCCCAGTGAGCACAAGGACACCACCAGCTGGGCCTGGTGTCCTTTACTGTACACGCACTGTCCTGAGTACTGCAGTGTGAGGCTGCAGGAGTTGTGTGTTGGCTATTTTCTGACCTGTTAAGAGCATCTTAAAACCCAGTTTTTGCATATAGTACCACTTTTGACTTATCACCTACATGTTTCTGTCTGGACTCAAGTGACACATGCATATGAATGGAGCAACTAATGGGAAAAATCAAGAATAACAGCAGCACGTGGTGATGTACACTGGTGAGTCCAGCACCGGGAGGCTGAGGCAGGACGATCACAAATTTGAGCCTGGCCTGGGCAACTTAAGCCAGTTAGCAAGACACTGTCTCAAAATAAAATAAATAACAACAACAATAACAAAAAATAAGACTCTTCCCTCAAGCCATTCTCTGGGAGAAGAGATGAAAACTAAACTGCCTGTGAAATCAGCAAACTGTACCCTAAAATGTTTTGATAGCTTTTCTTTTAAGGATTAAATAAAGCCCTCACACTTGGTAAAAGCAAGTACTTTTTATGTACCAAATCACTTTCATTTTAGAGTTCAGCCCTCAAGTCTTGAAGAGCAACTACAACTGGAGAGAACAATCCCAAAACTCAACACCATGGAATGAATCACCACAGCTTCCTAAGACAGGCAAATATTCTGGAATAGGTTTAACCCTATAGCTTGTCCTGGTTCAGAGGCCTTGGAGCCTTGTCTATGCGCTTCACGTCTTTTTCTTTTTCTTTTCCTTCTGCATTTCCACACTATTCTAGGTACACTCTGGGGACAAACTGCGATCCCACGGGGTTCTCCGTTCCATCAGGAGCAAGCCATACCTTCTCACATGAGGTCACCACTTTCGAGTGACACTAAAACTAATGCACAGGTGGGGACCACAGCACAGGTAGAGATAAGCACGCAAGAGAGCAGCAGGCCAAATCCCTCCCAGCTAGGAAACCCACACACTCTACTCATGCTGAACAATCTCACTAGTTCCTTTTTAAGAATAATCACCATTTTTATGTCACTTTTGTCAAGTCTGAACACTTCACACAACCAACAAAATCCTGGAGAGCACTGCCCTGACCAGGGGGCTCCCAAGCTGAGAGGAGACAGCAGCTGAACCCCTGGCTGAGTCTGCTACTGAACATTCTTTGCTTAAGGCACAAATGTGCTTGTCTGTGATTTTTAAACTGGCACACGTTAGTGGCGTGTGGCATCATCTGTTGGGACAGAGAAGGTGGTGCAAGGCCTCATTCCACTCCCCCTGGGGATGGTGGCAGCACGTTAACAAGGGATGGGCGGACGCTGGCAGTGTGGGAGTCTGAAGGATGAGGGCAGTCCCTGGCCCAGCGTCACCAAACCTCGGAGAGGAGTTTCCAGAAGTGGGGAGATGGGGGTCACAGGCTGCAGCTCCCCGTCGCCTCCCTGACTCTTGGGTAACTGGGGAAGTTCTTTGGCTCAGTTTCCTCTAGTCTTGTCTGTATCGTATGTCCCTAAGGGAAGAACTGGTCAACGTCGCACACCCTGACGAGGCGACATTTGTAAGCGGGCAGGGAAAACGTGCTTGGAGAGACACTGCTGCCTTGGCAGCTGCCTTCTCCTGCCAATGCCGAGGGAACAGCGCCCCACCCACGTGCTGGGATCGGGAGCACTCCTCGTCCTTCCCTGCTGTCTCCTAGGGACAAGCTCCTCCCCCGCCAGTCTCCCTCACAGGGCAGCTCCTCCTTACGCCCCATCCCCAGAGGCTGGGAGTCCTCCATCAACACCTCTATGGAAGGCTCGGCACACTGTCTCGGCCTCAGGTGTCTTCTCTACCAGACCTGGCTCTTCTCCGCTTGGTGCGCCCCACGCCCTGGCTTGCCCAAGGGCACCTGGGGAAGTGAAAAGTACAGAATAAACAGAAGTGTCTATTCTCTGGAGTCCACGCTTAGGACTTCTGCTTGAAAAGTAAGAACAGAGGAGAAGCAATTGTTTGGAAGTGCGGACTATGTTTCGGGATGCAGACTGCTCCTTCCATTTCCAAATGCTATTGCAATTCACACTCTGCTCATGTGCAGGAAGTTAAAACAGTGCTCACCACATCTATAGCAAGCGCACCATGGTAAACACAAAGAACCCTGGCCGTCAAATGCTTCTTTTGGATCAACTTGGTCATTCCAGGTCATTTCATCTGCCCCTAAGAAAACAGCACAGTGGGCTTCTCCTGCAGCCGTCGGGACTCCGGCACCCATGGTGTCTCATCTTTGGGCTCAACTCCTCTTCTCCCCTTCCTGGTCTCATGCTTTCCTCTTCCTGAATCCCAAAGAAACCCAGCATAGAATACTCACCAGTCTTATTCTAGTCTCCCCATGACCTCCTGGCCCACACTGGGGCTGCTCACACTGTTCCTTGCTTGCGCACTGGCTCATGAGCTCAGGGCAGGGGCTGCAGACTCAGCTTCATCTGAAGGCTTTTAGTTAGGCACCCTCTACAAAGAGGGGCTCAGCAAGCCTTTTCAATCACTTCTTTTTTATTTTTTTTGGTCTTTTTTGAGACAGGGTTTCGCTATGCAGTTCAGGCTGTCCTTGAGCTCACTTTGTAGCACAGGCTGGTCTTGAACTCCCAACGATCGTCCTGCCTCAGCTGCCTGGGTGTGGGGATTACAGGTGCGCACCACGAGTCCCGGTCCCTGACTGCTTCTTTTGGTGGTACTGGGAATGGCACCCAGGGTCTAATCCATGCTAGGCAAGTGCTCTATTAAGGAGCCACACCCCGGAACCTCAGCCCCTGGCCTTTTAAATAGGAGTTCACTAAGTTGTCAAGCTGGCCTCCAATTTGTGATCCTCCCGCCTCAGCCTTCCAGGTAGAGGAATTACAGAAATATGTCCCTGCTGCTTTCATGCTCATAGTCAGAGTCTACTGTACCTCCTATCACATCTCTTCCTCTTGCTTTAACATGTCAGTATGTTTGCCCACCTGTGGGTACAACTAATGTTGATTGTGCAGAGAAGAACCACAGGTGTGTTCATACACAAGTGGTGTGTGTATGTGTGCGTATGCATGTGTGCAGCTATTAGAATTTAGAATTTGAACATTCTCCAAAGGTCTCCCTTCCTGCCACCCATTTTAAGACACAGGGAATGCTACAGGCCTGACGCTGACGCTGGCGCTCTCTCCTGACCACGTGGCCACCTTCCACCAGCACACTCCTCTGGCACACAGGCGTCCTACATGCAATGATGACAGTTTTTTCAGTTTCCTAGACCTAATCCTCTTAATCTTATAAGCACAGTGATGGCTGGGAAGATAGTTTGGCAGTCTAAGTGCCTGCCTGGCAAGTGCAAGGACCCAAGTTTGATCGCTGGTACTGCTTGCCATGCCAGCCCCAGAACCCCAGGCAAGCCATACCGGACTGAAACCCAGCATGGTGGCATAGGCCTGTAATCCCAGTGCTGGGGAGGCTGAGACAGGAGGATCACTTCGAGCATGAGCTGTGTAGCGAGACCCTGGACCAAAGCAAGCAAGCAAGAAGCAGCAAGCAAGCACAATGAGCCTGCTTTCCTCAGTGGATAAATGAGGGTGATTAATGCCCCCACCAATACATCAGCATAACTTTTCTCCCTACAAGATAAAAGAGTCCTCTTTTATTATTCTTTGCATTGCCAGTACCTAGAAAAATCCTGGCATATTTATTTTTAAAATGTATTTTAAACGTATTTATTGGCCACCTCTACCTTGCTACCTAGCCAGCTGACCTGCTGTTTCTGTGTTTGCCTCTCTATGGCCACACTCCATGGAGCACTCAGTGATCCTGTGAAGATCTAAGTCAGACCATTTACCCTGAGAGTGACACCTCAAGTCTTCAGCATGGCTTACAAGGTGGTATATGATGGTGCCTGAAGATATCTCTGCGTTTGTTTTGTCATTTTTCCCTTGGTAACTCCATGCCAGTCACACTGGTCTGCACTTCCCTTGCGTGTGCCAAGTGCACCCCATCTCAGTGCCTGGCCTGGCTGCTACTGGGTGGCTCCTTCCTGTCACAGCCTACAAGACTCTGCACGCACAGAACTTTATCAGAGGGGGCTGCCTCAGCTCCTCTTCTCCACAGGATGTGTCACCACCCAACTCCACGCTTGGTTGGCACCGGTTTTCTGTCTTTGCCCCTGGGCCCCACTGTCCCCTTGTAGATTTACCCCGGGAGAGCCAGGAGTGGAGTCCCTGCATTCCTCTGTGCCCACCCTCCATGCAGCAGGACGGCAGGAGCTCGACTGGGTGCTTAAGCCAAGCGGGAGAGGATGAAGGAGGAAGACACACGCGCTCCGAGTCTGAAACCCGTTAGCTCTGCTCTGACAGGAGCGAAGCCTCTGTGCTTCATGCCATGTGAGGGTCCTTCCTGTCTCAGCCACACACCCACAGCTGCCCCATGAAAGCTAAGGGAAGGACAGAATGGGCAGCAGCAGAGTTGCAGGGAGTCAGTCTGCAAAGTGGCTCGGAGATCTGACTTTACAGATAAAGGAGCTGAGGCCAGGGCCACCTCGGAAACCAGTGGAAAGCTGGAGCTACAAGCTAGGTCTTCCGCTCCAATCTGGTATTCTTAGCTTATACCATGTAACCCCTCAGTTAGTCTATAAAATATAGGGAATGACAATTACTTAAAATAAAAGTGAAATTACATGGTGGCAAGATGTGAGTCCCACAGATCAGAAGCACGGGTTTTCCGAGAAACAGGCGAACAGAACAAACCCCTCAGGATGCCATGGGCCACTCTGGGCTCTGCCCTCATCGCACTTCTCAGCAATGCATGCACACCGCGTTCCTTGTGAGACTCCCTTTTGGGAAGAAGAGGAGAATGCGGTTTCCAAACACTGAAACTTTCCTTTCCTTTCCTTTTTCCTTTTCCCTTTCCTTTCCCTTCCACCAGGCCAGTGAATTAAGTCTGAGGATATTTCCTTGCACAGACAGTGGCATTCATGCATTACAAAAAGCACAAGTATTTGACTACAGAAAGGCAATAAAACTGTGACTGCACCTCTGTGACCTTATTTAAAGTGCTCTTTCTATTTTTTAGAGTCTTTTCTACTTTTTCAGATTTATCTGAATCAATGGAATTGAGAAACAATTTTTGAAGCCCTGGTAAGCACCAGGGCTCTATCACCAGGGTAACTCCAATTGGGCCCGATGTCCTTGTGGTAGAAGTCATATGCTCATTTTATAGAACTCAGGCTGGAGTTCTACGGGGCTGCACCGAGCAACTAAGATAAAGTCCATTCTAAATACAGCACTGAGGAACGACAACGAGGGGTCATGCTGTGCGCCCCCCCACTCCACTCACGCCTCCCTCCACACACACACACACACACACACACACACACACACACACACACGACTCTAACAGACTGAGGTGGCCTTAAACAGACACACAGAACTTACACAGGCAAATGAGCGGGCTGTGCCCGAGCGCTGCAGTCCCCTTTGGGTGTCAGATGTGTGTTCCATCAAGCCACTGCCACACAGTATTTTCCTGGAGCCCTTCATTTAAACACAGGCTCTCCAGATTCCGTGTGTGGAAGGGTCATCCAGAGAGCACATGAGGCATGCAGACCCCTAGAGACTACTGACCCCACTGACCTTTGATGGGGTTTGGGAAGTCTGGTACAATAAGGACCGCAGCGTGTGACTTACATCCGTGAATGGTAGTACTTTAGAATAACTCAGTCCATAACCACCCAAGGGTATCAGGGAGAGGACCGTGGAGTCCTACCCTGTAGACATGCATATTACATAATGACAATGTTACCCTTTCAAAATCCCCACTCTTTCTGATAGGACATGAGTACAAATATCGCAGAAGCGTCGGTAACCAACAGCACTGTACCTCCATGAAAGAGATTCCTAAGCTCCACACATCAGAATGAATTCCGTACTGCTCTCCTGAAATTCTTTCAGGCTGCAAGAAAACAGAAGGAACTTTGTGAGTTGATGCATTATTCCAGGAAACATGTTCACCGAACTGAGCTTAGCTAAGGTCGGGGCCACCAACTACCATGGATGGCAAGGCAATTTCACATGCATGTGTCTATGTATGTATGGATTACATAGAAAACACATGGAAATGATGTACAACTAAACGTGCATGTGCAAAATCTCATCAAATCCTCTACTCAGCCCTGGTGAAGAAGACTTTATCATCTGTATTTCACTGATGAAGAAAACGAGGTCTCTAGGAAGTGAATTAACTTGGACAGGCATCTAAGCTGGCAAATGAGTGGAGACCTAAGCCCAGGTCTGCTTCCCCTATGGCAAGCCATCTTAATTGTGGAATGACAAATTACACAAAAGTATGCAATGTTATCATTTATTTGCAATTTGATATTGGGTCAAAAAGACTAAGGACTTAGACTTTATTTTTTTATTTTTTTGAGACAGGGTGTTACTACGTAGTTCAGGCTGGCCTTGAACTCACTTCATAGCCCAAGCTGATCTTGAACGCATGGCGATCCTCCTGCCCCAGCCTCCTGAGTCCTGGGGTTACAGGCATGTGCCATCGTGCCCAGCAGGACTTAGAATCTTAACAAACTTTTTACTTAGGAACAGCTTCAAGCTTATAGGGAAGGAAGTAGAAAGAATAAGATTAGTGTGAAGAATACTCATTTCCTTCACCTAGACTCACCTCGTGTCCCATGCTTTATTCTACCTGTCATGGATTCTTTTGCTACAAGTCAAGGCCTCCTGGGAATGGCTGGTCCTCCCCTCAAGACGCAGAGCAGGAAGACACGCACACTCAGCTTCATCAGGAAGAACGTTACACCAAGGTGCGTTCTCATCTGCCCTTCCTAGCTTTGGCCTTCAGGAGGCACAGGAATGCTCAGAATGAACACATGGACAAACGGCTAAGAGAAATTGAGCTCTTGAAAAGGTACAATTGCTCAAGGTTGTAGACAGGTATCATGGTTGAGCGGGGATAATGACCCACACTGTTACCCAACTTGCTGGTTCAACAGATGCTAGGATTGTTCATATGGATCTGCAGCAGGTAGTGAGGGACTAAGAGGACTGCTGCCATCCACAACCCTACCCTTGCGTGCATTTAGGAGAGAGCTGCATGTGCCAGGCACTGCTTGAGTGCTTTCCATGCATGTCTCACTTCAGATTTGCATACATACATGAACTTGCTACTATCAGCAGCCCCATTTAACAGATGAGGAAAATGAGGCACGGAGAGATGTAGCTTAGTTACTGACTATACAAAATGCTGCACAACCACTGCTATATAAGGCCAGCAGGAATGATCACTCAATGACCACCTCGCAGTGCCAGACGGGGGACCAGGGACTGAATCCTCTACGCTTCCTAGCAACCTTGCAAAGGTGAAGGTTACAAGCTTCGCTGCTCGCCCACGGCCTGGGGCTATGGAGCAGCACTAAGTGAACTCCAGGAGCACATCCAGGATTCAAACCCAGTTGTGTCTGACTGCAAAATCCTTTCAGCGTGCCAAACTGTCCCTGGAACTGAAAGTCAGAAGAGCCAAGTGCTAGTCTGGATCTTACAAGTAATTCCACTGTGCTGTGTGTAGACAGCCATCAGAGCACTGCCTGGGGCCTCACCAAGACGAACGTCCTGCAGCAGAATCTTGGGGCCGGCTGGGCACTCTGGGGATCTTCATTTTAAAAATAACCTTTCTGGGTGATTTTTTGCTACGATCTGCTCCAGTCACTAAAGATTTCTCTATTCTTCCTCCACTGGCCAATAGCAGTACACAGCACTGCATACAAAGTACAGCAAAAACAAAACACAGGCAGAAGTGGAAACCACACACAGGCTATTTTGGCAATGAGACTGAATACATTCGTTACATTTGCCTGCTGAGCTACCAAAGCAAACGTGGACTGCAAAATAAAAATAAAGCATAGGAGATTAAATTAGAAAAATTACAGAAAAGTGATTATGTTCACAGATATCAGGTGGCAAGTAAGAGTTTCTTAAGGGTGCGATCCTGACACTCTTGTTAGAAAAATTCTGGCAGTAAGCACACAACAACAAAAAAACTGAGGTTACTGTTGTGACGCAATGTGAAAGCAAAGACACTCAGCAAAAGCAGGCAGCAGGCTCCAGGACCCTACCCTAAAGAATGCGTAAGGCAGACATGCATCAGAAACACAGGTCCCTGCAACCCACTGAGGCACAAAAGGAGCCCGCTATGTTCTGAATTAATGGAGCCAGGACATGACAGCCTGTGGCTCCAGAATTTAAAGCTAGTCTCACACTTGATGCCAAGGTGGCCTGCTCTGTCCTCTTCCCTCCAAATCGAAGTGGAACAGAACCAACCATGACATATCACACTACTGCAAGAAGATCTGGGGTGGACAGTGTGCAGTGAAGGAGCTAAGGCTGGCCTTCCTTTCTCACAAGACAGCTGTCAGCAGGGTGGACTGGATAATGCAAACACAGCCTCTCATCTGCAGCACAGGTACTGAGGTTTAAATGAAGTACAGAGCAAACAAACCAAACCTCTTGCCTTTTCTTAACAGCAACAGTAGGCGTGTAGTGATCCAAAATGCAGAATCCACAGTGCGTGGGCCGAGGCTGTGGCTTCAGCGGGCGCTCACACCCACTCCCTCCAGCTGTGCCTGGGCAGCCTCTCAGGGCCCGTAAGTAACTAATTCCAGAACTGTCTGTTTACAACACAATGCTCCAGGGTGTGCTTGTCAAGAGCAGAAGGATATCAAGGTTTGTATCTCACCTCTCCCAAAAAAGAAGTTTCAGCTCTGAGTTAGGCTTCAGAAAATTAACAAGACCGTGCACATCCTTTAGGTTAGCAGGTAATCAAAATGTGCACTGCGGTGATGAATTTTTTTTTTTTCTTTCCCTTTTGTACTGGGGATTCAACCATTCAACCCAGAGCTCCTCTACCCGTATCTATGTGGCCAGTCCTTTCTACTTTTTATTCTGAGACAGGATCTTGCGAAGTTGCTCAGGTAACTTGTGACCCCCATCTCAGTTTCTAGTGGCTGGGATTACAGGTATACACCTCCATTCCCAGCAGGCTTGTTTTTTGTTATTTATTTTTAGTTTGGCAAATTCCTTTTATAGGTAGCACAGCATACTGGTTAAATGAGGGTTCCAGAGTCAGATGACTCTAATTCAGATCTACCCTGCTGTTACTCTGGCTTCTATGGGGTCCAATAAGCTATCAAAGGTGGTGAGTTTTAAATTTTAGCCTGCATATTTTCTTTCGGAAATTCTCAAGTCTGCAATGTTGCTTTTGAAATGTGGGGCCTGCACAAGGTCTGTGTGCATCTGCTTCTGCTACTTGTTGTGGCTACTGGATCTTCTTCATGCTGCCTTATATTTTTGTTTTATTTTCTTTGACTGCTTTCAAATTTTTCCTCTGGAATAATATTTTTTAGAGAAGGTCTCTGAGGCCTACAGTGGACATGCCACCTTCAGCTAGTTCCCAGCACCAAGCTTCTTTCCAACTCAGCTCACATGGGTGCCTATGCAGAGGCGTCTCTGGTCACCACCTTTCCCCAGTCTCCTCCTGCTACTCTGCTGAGGTCGCTAGCTCCCTGGGAGCAGGAGGAGGAGCGGCTTTAGACTCTTCTGTCCCTACACTAAGGCCTCCCCCTTTGGGCTTCCAGTACACAACAGGGTGGATTTCTGTTGAAAGCATCCGCTTCAGGTGGGCCCTGGAGGTTGCTGCATCTTTGGCCTCAGTGTGGGATCCAAAAACGCAATTACTAAATAACGGAACTTAGCAAAAAAAGGGCATACAGATGAATGTCTATTTTGTATCTGTGTATTCTAAGTGGTTAGGATAGA
>NDGN011465536.1:0-12010 GCA_002564285.1 Tympanoctomys barrerae
TTATTATTATTATTATTATTATTATTATTATTATTACTATTTTAATATATTTGGTTGTTACAGTGTCTCACTATATAGCTTGGACTCATGATGATCCTCCTGCTTTTAGCCTCCCCAGCACTAGGATCAGAGATGTGCGCCACCATGCCCAGATTCTGATCCGCTCAGTCTGCCCTGGGGTGGGGCTGACTCAGCATGCGGTGTCAGGGATTGAACCTCGGTCCCTGTGCTTTGCCTAAGCTTGCCTAAATAAGTTCTTTAGTCCACTGAGCTACTTCATTGGCCCTGGGTGCTAGGATTATAGTTGTGTACCACCATCCCTGGCTTCTCCTGCATTTTAGTTGTACTTCGTGGATGACATAAGAAAAGGAGACCATCTGCTCTGTAAACACATCTACTCAATCTTCCTTCTGAGCGCTTTATGATTGATACAAACAGCTTTCATAAATGTTCCAGGCAAGATTTTTCACATTTCCTTAAAAAAGCATTTTTCAATTTTTCTTATAATCAACGAAGAGGTCTTAATTAACAAATGAGTCACATTTATGTCTATACTCAGCTATTTAGTTGTTTAGCTTCAGTTTTCACTCCAAAGCACAGCTAATTGTAGATAAGTTGATAACCAACAAACCAAACTGGGTGACAATGTCTAAACATTCCCTGTATCTTCATAGCAAAAGACCCTCGTAAATGTTACTTGAAGATTACAAAGCATAATATCAAGCTCGGACATAACTTGCAATATCCGTAGTCAAACATTCCTTCAAGTGCACAATGTTTTCATAATAGTATCCCAAACATAAATTATTTGAAAGACCCTTACGTCCAAAGGAGTTGACCCCATGGTATTCCAGGAAATAAAGTCAATCTCTAAAAAAAAAAAAGAAGCTACTGTTTCAATATTCTATGAAGGACAAAAATGTCACTGTTCAATTGGCTTGTCCCTTTGGCTTGTCTCCCCAACAGCCAGTCTGACTCTCCCTTTGTTCATTCGGTGAGTGAATCTGTACAAAAGGCATTGTGTGAGCTGTCACCAGAAGCCAAAGCATGAGCTGAGCCTTGTGCTTAGATAACAAGCTCATGACCTGTCCCGAATTAGCTCTGTCTGTCTTCTTAACTTAATTTTAATTGCAACCTTTCAGCTCAAGCAAAGTATATGAATTTAGTGAGGATATCACCCAGAGCAGGGACTAACACTTCCGAATCATTTACCACCGACTAATACCTTCCTGCCGAACACGGGGACCCGCTGGGGAGAAGCTGGCAGGCTGAGTGGCACTGTGCAGCCTTCAGTGGGAAAGCCTGCAGCCAGCGGACTCTCCATCCACAACAATCCCTCGTGACACGGAGCTTCTCCTGCCATCCTGAGAGAAGGACTCAAGTGAGGACTGCACGTAATGTGCTTCTGTTTCCTCAGAACTGATAACAGTGCCCAGTACAATAGGTACACCGAACTATTCTGTGGTAAGGCAACAGCCTGACTGCTGGTCCTCATACTTGCTGCCCAATGTTCGGCAAGGAATTGTCCTAACTCAGAACACCCATTTTCCCATTTGTAAAACCCACATGCACATCAGAATTTTCAAGTATGTTTAGATTCTTTCTTCTGGGTAAGAACATGAGCCAGTGACTCAAATTTTACCCTATATTTTCTGTTATTGAAACTTAATTGCAACAATTCTGACAGAAAGCATACATAATAAAATGATACATATTTTAAATTTTAAAAGTTAGCCAACACAGTATCTATGAGTTCAGTGACTTTACAAATATTTTGCAAATATGAATTACAAAATCATTTAAACTCTTCATCAGGTCATGCAAATACAGATTACATATTATTTCCAAAATTTGGTAAGAATTTCCCAGGAGGCGAACCTTTTCACCTGGATAAAAAAGACAAAACAGGATTTAAACCAGGACAATCCTTACTAAATTACATTTGAGTTTGCTCATCAGAAAGTTAGGATTAAAAAAAAACTAATTTTACTTGTTTGTCTTGTATGTGTGTTATTTTGCAGTACCAAAGATCAAACTCAGGACCTTGTGCTTGCCAGGCAGTTGCTTATGCCACTGAGCTATGTCCCTGGCCCCTTATCATTGTGCCAACTATACCATTTTACACTTGAATTTTAAGATAAAGTATTTCTTGGTTATATTTCTGATAAATATTTTATTTTTATTTTTTCTGCATCTAAAACACTTAGTAACTAAGGGACAAGTTTGGCCAGGATGGGTATCACAACCATGTCCTGTTGAGTAAAGTTGTTAGAAACACTTTCTCAGGTGAGAGGCAGAGGCAGAGATGGAGTGGCAGGAAGACGCAGTGTCAGGAGTTTGGAAGGAGGCTAAAAGAAATTGACATTTTAATTTAATAGAAACATTAGGGATTTAACAAAAATCTCAAGACTTTTAGAATTATGTCTCTCATAGGAAATGACCTTATAGATTCTCAGTAGCACATAGAGTAAAGCTAATTCTTACGTTATGCAATTGTAACCCCTGAAGGAAGTACTTAGATGGATTCTGGTCTGAATATTTTCCTATATTTATTCATATTTTAACAATGAATAAAATGGAGAAGTGAAACGTCAAATGTGAAATGTCAAAAATAATTTGGCAAAATGAATTAAAAATAGTGTCTCATGGGCTGGGGAGATAGCCCAGCAGTTTAAGCACCTGCCTGGCACGTACCTGGGAATCCCAGTTCAATCCCAGGTATCGCATGCCATGCAGGAGCCACACCGCGCCAGCCTCAGAAACCAGGCATGGTGGCACGTGCCTGTAATCCCAGTGCTGGGGAGGCTGAGACAGGAGGATCACTATGAGTCCAACCTGCATAGCGAGACCCCATACCAAATAAATAAATAAATAAATAAATAAATAAGTTTAAAAAATAGTGCCTTGAAGATGCATTGAAAGTGTGCATCTATAAGGACTTGCTAGAAATCTAAACTTTTAACATAGACAGTTTTGTTGACTAGGTTTAGAAGCCTGTTTATGTTTATTTTGAAACTACATAATAGAAAAGCTGCAGGAATGTCACTGTGCATTCTCAATTTAGTACAAAGAGAAGACTTTATTCCAATTAGTAAAAAAGCTGTTATATAATAGACAAAACAAAATTAACTGAATATAATGCATTAAGTATATAAAACTTGAAATATTTCATAGTATATAACATGCATCGATATTTAGATTTTAGATTCTATTTTGAAAGAAACCTTTTTTTTTTTTTCTGCAGGGTCTCACTACACAGCTCAGACTTGTAGTGATCGTTCTGATTTCTGCCTCCCTAGTGCTGGGATTACAGGTGTGCGCCACCACTCCCAGACTCTATCGCTGGCTCAGTGTGCCCGGGGATAGGGCCAGCCTTGCATGCTGTGCCAAGGATCGAACCCTGGCCCCTGTGCTTACCTAAGCAAGGGCTTAGTCTGCTGAACTATACTGCCAGCCTTTGAAAGAAATCTTTTGAATGTTACATAGGAATATTTTATGACATTTCAAATTCTTTGCTCCCTCTAAAGATTCATATTTTCATTCAAAAAATCAAGCTCACTTAGTATTAGGTTTACAAAATTATGCATTTTTTTCTCCTTCCTTTTTCTCTTCCCTCTTGCCCTCCCTCTTTTTCTTTCATCCAGGTTTTTCTCATTCTTGCATTTCTAAGAACTTTTCAACAACTCCTCCTTGTCCTTTCACATTCTCTTTGAATCCACTTGCCGCCTCACTGAATGATAAAATCACTTGTTTATTTTTTTAGAGCCTTTGTTTTTTGTTTTTTGTTTTTGTTTTTTGGAACTGGGGATTGAACTCAGGCCCTTGCGCTTGCCAGGCACGAGCTTATTATACTGAGCCATCTCTCTGGCCCCTATTTGTTTAGAGACTTTAAAAATCATTCTTGGTAATAATTCTAGGAATTATCTCACTAATCATTTCACTGTGGGACTGAAAGCACCAAAATTAAAGAAAAATTAACAACATCATAACATTAATGTTAGCATTCACAAATCAGAAATACAATTTAGTTTCTAATATTCTTCTGTTACATAAAAATAACTTTTATGGGCCGGGGAGATGGCTCAGTGGAATAAGCGCTTCTGTGGCAAGCACAAGGGCCTGAGTTCAATCCCCAGTTCCGAAAAAAAAAGCTTTTATGATATATTCAAAATATTTTTCAAAATTACATCATTTGGTTTAAAAATATTAAAAACTTTAGTATCAATTCTTCTTACTAAGTGTATTATTGTTAAACATAATTCTGAAGAACTAAGTTAACAGATCAGCATTCATCCTATAGCACTTATTTGGCTATAAAAAATTTCAGTGAAAAAAGAGTGCTAAACAGATTATGGTAATGCCTAATTAATTTGTTTAAAATTTGAGAATAAATAGGCCATCAGTTTCTGTCCATTAGTTTCATGGGATAGATACAATTGAATGATTATTGATCGCTTCTCAGACAAGGCTCATGATTGGAAAGCATATTAAAGAGTGTGGTCACGAGGTAATTTATAACACATTAAACTCTAATCTTTTGAAAGGATACTCTGAAATCATTTCCACCATTCTGCCTTCTAGACTGGAGACTGACAGAGAATAATATATCACCTAGACAAGGAAGATAGAGTCCGAAGAGTCACTGAACACAGTACCTTTTGTGACTCTCATTTGTGAATAGGAAAGTGGCTTTTGCAGACATACAGTCTGATCTGGAGGTATTTCCCAGTATGGAGATCATGATATGAAACTCTTAAGACAAGGAAAAGAATCTGCTAAAATATTACATCAATAGACAATGCAGGACCTTAAATCTGCTTATATCCTGGGTGCTATATAATGTGTCTACAACGCCATCCCATAGACTGAAAGTGGTTCACAGATTGGGAGCGATTCTACTACCCTCACTGATACCAGTAAGCCAAACAGTAATTATGCTTGATTTGTTTATTAAACAGCAATATTCCATTTCAGAAAGCTTTAGCAAACTAAAATCACGTTGCTAACTTGTAAATATATCTATAAAATTAAAACATAAAAGTAACCATACTATGAAAATACCCACCCCAGTTATTTTGGATACAGTTATTCTCCATTTTGAAGTCATTGTTCATGGAAAGCAATATATTTGCTCCATTTTATCGCAGCAACTTGCATATGAGTGACAAGGTGGTACAGATGGGACCATAGCCATCTTAAGCCAAAGCATCCTAGGTTTAGGAAGCTCAAAGAGCTAAAATATTTTTTGTTACAGAAATCCTACAACTCAAGCATATTTCAATTTTTTAGGTCAAGTACAATAATCCTAATTCAACCATTCTCTTAAAATTAATGCTTTTTATAGACATTTCTTTGAAAATCTCAAAGTTAATGTATTCAAGTTTTGTATTATCTACCCATGGTGATTGTACTGAACCCTATGATCATCTTTAAGACTCAAAAATTACTGAACTGTAATAAAGATATAATATATCAATAAAATGGAAAAAATATAGTCTCTCTACATATCTCACAGTGGCCTTGAACTCACTGTGTAGCCCAAGCTGCCCTCAAACTAATAGAAAGCTCTCATGAGCTTGTAGCTTACAGGCATGTGCCACTACACCTGGATCAAATGGAAATTATAACTAGTTATACTAAATTAAAATAAGAACATATCTAATTATGATTTAATGCATAGAATAAAATTTATGAGGTAAAATCACTCAAATTATTCTCATTAATTTCCCCCACAATTTGAATAATCCTTCCTTTTGAACAGGTTCATTCCCTTTACACGGTACCTATTGTACCCCATAGATTGCATTGACTCTTTCGGGTTCTTACACTAAGGAGACGAGGTGATGTTTGCACATGTGGGTTAGATTTATTTCACTTAATAGTATTGTCTCTAATTGCATACATTTATCAACAAAAGCCTCAAATTTATCCTTTTTTAAACTGGATAAGACTCCATTGTGTAAAACGCCACTTCTTTATCCTTTCTTCCATTGATGAGCATTTCGGTTGCTTCCAAAATTTAGCTGTGACAAATTGCACTGTTACAAATCTGGGTGCACATAAATCACTTCTAGAAAAATAGTGACATGATTTCTGATGGTCTTTGGAAAGGAGCAGTTAAAGTTTAATTTTTTTGTCTTTTTCCAATTTTTTTCCATTTCCTCTCTACTTAATTTCTTATAATTTTTTTCTTCCTCCAATTTTGCATGCATACATCTGGTAATCTGAACAACTAATTTGAGGACAACACTATGTAATACAACAAATATTGCCAAATTCATATTATTTTGTTTAAAGAAATTTTCTGTACCGTTTATGATCTTTCTCTGTTTTAATACTAATTTTTACTCTTAAAAACTTTGAATAGCCCTTTTCCCTCTGTAATTAGTCTGTTTTCTCCATAGTAAGGTGATCTCATCGAAGAAGACCATTAAGCCAGGTCTTGGTTTAGACTTTAGTCAGTTCCCTCGGGTACAATATATCTACCAGTTTGGCTGGCTCGTGGCTGATGGATTTTACTGTTGACCAACTTTGTGAATACTACTTTAATTTCATTTCCTATGTTTCATCTTCTGGCTCAAATTTTGTTCCCAATTATCTTCATGGTTGAAATGCATTTTCTTACTTGAAGCAAATAATCCCAAAGGTGACATTCGATTTTCCCCTTCAGTGTTAAGCTTATGTGTCTCCTTAAAGAAAGTACCCCTCGACAAAGTACGTCCCTTTTATGATTCAGTTTAGACAACCTATTTGTTTTTCTTGCTGTATCAGTAATTTACTTTCCAGGTATTCCTTACAAATCAGATTTCCCCACAAGCATGTAAACACCCCAAAAGAAAGAAACAAGCATATATTTGCTATACCCTGTTATATAACTGGCATAGTAGGTTTCTAATAGGCTTTATCATTATTTAAGTTAATCAATACAAATGAAGTTCCATTTTGTGTCTGTATATTCAAAATAGTTAGGATAGATATACAGCTACTTTCCCTTATGTCAATGAATAGAAAGATGTGTTCTAATAGTGTTTGAGGACAGGATATAAGTCTGCATCTTGTACCTTGAATAACCACTAAGAAGACAATAATATGCAATATATTAATTATTGAAACTGTCCTGTTAATCTGTTTTAAAACCGTCTCTATGCTATTGTTTCTCAATAAAATTATTTAAAGACATAAAATAAAATGGGGAGCAAGACAAAAAATAATAATAATTTAATCAATAATTATTATAGCCCAGTCCAGGAATGCTGGCAAGGCCTGTAATCCTAGAATGGAGAAGGCTGAAAACAGGAGAATCACTATGAGTTCAAGCTGCATAGTGAGACCTTGCACATACACACACACATAAACACACACACACACACACTAATAATAATAATAGTAATTATTATTACTAAGATGGATTTGAATACTTAGAAAACAATAAAACTATTACAATAAAACTATTATAACTCTTTCCTTTTTTATAAATACCATTAATAATATTAACATATTTTAATTCAACCCGGGTTAACTTGGATTATGAATTTTGACTTTGAACTAGGTAAGTTCTTACTATAGAAAATTGTGTGTCTTAGTCTTATTGGTATACAGATAAGAACTAGAAACATTCACACATTCCACCTACACTGATACCTGCAGATGCTTGTGCTGTCTTTCATTATACTTGACCTTTATACCGTATATTAGAAAAGTTGAATGTGAACTGGTGAATCTGAAATCACTGCATCAGTTTATATAATTCCCCTTAAAACACCCAGTGGTTTCTGATGTATATAATTCAAATGCACTGAAAAGGCATTACTTTATGGCATGGCATAAAAGTGTGTTGCAGGGACTGTGGCTTTAGTAGATCATTTTCACACTGTTGAATAAAAATCAGTTCTGCTAGGTTTCAAAAACATTCCTTAGCAACATAAAATTTTGTAATCCATACGGATCTCTACTGTGCCATAAAGTTTCCTAATGGGACATCTTCTCTAGATTTCTTACCTCCTGAAGGCAGAAGAGTATCACAGTGAGCCACTCTTTCTCAGTCCATGAGCTATGAGCTTGGTAGGAACAAATTGCCTTACAGAATAGCGTTATGCAATTCTGCTCAGACAAAGAAACACATTCGCATAGCAATAACCACACCATCCTGAACGCTGAGAGTACAGCACTTGTGTCTTCATTATTTTCCTATCCTTCCTGTCTATCACAGTGCCTGTAATATGTTAGTCCTCCAACGTGTTTATTAAAAATATGTTACCAAACACATTGGCCATAGTCCAGGTTCTTCTACTTGTACAAAGCATTACAATTGAATCTTATTAGTACACTGATTAATTAGGCTTTCCTAGGGAACAGAAAATTGAGGAGATATTTGGACTAGTTCCCTGAAAAACTACACACAGAAGGATACTACACCAAAGTATTTCTTATGAAATTTTAAGTATTCCTTAGTACACTTTGTGGCATTTTCTATTCTCTGAAGGTAAAGGATACTAACAGAAATCCACATTTAGGCACTTGCCATAATCAATACTAATTCGTTATGAGTCCGTGCCCTTAGAAATGACAACTAGATGTCTGTTCATTTGTGCAAATAGTCAAACAGAAAATTCCGTTTGTAAACATTTCAGTCTTACAGACTACATGGCCCTTGATGCTAAAACAATGAATGACAACTCTGAAAACAGTTTTGTACAGTGGAAAGGCACTTCTGATTTTTACATGCTGTGAACTAAGGGAGCAATACTCTATTAAAAGAGGTTGTAATTTGGGGATTGTGAATTACATCTGCTGTGAGTCGTGATTATAGTAAACTTTCCTATTATGTGTTTTCATGTTGCTCCAGAGCAAACTGCTGAAAGGAGATTATGGTAAATAAGCCATTAGTATAAAAACCCGTTCGCATCACATCAAAAATAAAAATCTACGGAAGCTATTAACTTTGCTCTGCCAGCTAACTACTTAACTCATGTTTCCTAGAGGTTTTTTTTTTTGTTGTTGTTGTTCTTGTTGTAGTTAAAGGTAAGAAATGACATATAATTCCAGTGTTAAACAGTACCAGTTATTAAAAACCAGCAAAAGCATTCTATTAAAAATGGAATAATTTTCATTGCCTAAGAGATCTTAGAACCTTAAGAAATGTAAACAGTTAGGGATCCATCTGTTACTACAAAAATAATGAGACAATTTCTTATTGCATAGATAGCAACCTGCACGATGACATACACTGTATAATAGGCACAGCCCGCTGTGTGGCTCTATTCAAAGAAGGTGAAATGTGGGTTTCATTTCATGATGCTTTTAATGTATAAGAAATATGATATAAAAAAATCTCAGCTCCTTGGGAGGCTGAACACAGGTGGATCACTACGAGTCCAATCTGTGTAGTAAGACCTTGTAAACCCTGTAGATCCTTACTAAAAAATTAGAAACAAATATTAGTCAAAGTCCCTTATCATGGATTTTGAAGGCTGTAATAAATAAATAAAGTAAATAAAGGTTGATACTATTGAATTGTAGCAATTCTACAACAGAACTGTTGCACAACATACAACAGTTAGATTTCATACATTCATGATATGTTCTATGACTTACAAAATAGTGAAACAATAGAAACTAAGAAGCCTATTTGGGTCCATAATAAACAAAGACTTAAAACTCTTCATGAAATTATTCATATAAATGATTATAAAACAGTTCAACAGGTCCACTTAATATAATGTCATGTCGGTACTATTACAGAGGCCACAGCAACATGCGATCACAGAACCAAAAATTGCTATCCTCAGGGAGTTTATCTTTTAGTAAGAAACCACTGCCACAAATACTGCTTCCAACCTTCCCACAAATGTGTGCCATCCATACGTAAAGAATTTCATGCGTTTTTTGGAACATGTAACATAGGGAAAAATTACAATTAAAAATCCTCAAACATTAAGTCTTGCAGTCATTTCATCACAGCAAACACTCCCTTCCTTACATCCCACTCTGGGTTGAGACATGGAAAATTACCGACAGAAAGGAAGATCCTTAGCCTGATGTTAGAAATTCAACATTTCAGCTCCATCTGTGCCTTACAAATTGTTGAACGTGAAACTGTAGCGCTGACATCATAACAGATGCTTTTGTTTAAAGGTTTCCTCTCAGATGGCAAGACAGACATTACCCACAAAGCAGTGGTGCAGATACAGAGTTAGCATCCTTGTTTTCAGTTCTTCAAGTTTTCACATTTATCCTGCTGCTCTCTAGCAGAGATAACAATTGGTCTTTAGATTATGAGCTGCATGCAAACTTCCATACAGTCTTTTGACTAAAGCATTAAGAGATTAAAATATTTCTCTTTATATATTTCTGTTACCAGATTTAGCTTCATGTGTCTTTAACCTATGTACCAAACACTGATGAATTTACACTGCATTTTCTGTTATACAGTGCTATACATCTGACTAATGTTTATACAGGAAAATAAAATGAAATGTTTGGTAGTGATTAAGGAAAGCAAAATACTTGCTGGAGTAAATATTTTGAAACATATAATTGAATATGAGTAGCAAGTTTATGTATTTATAAAATATAGATTGCTGTGATTGTTAAAGATAGAAACGACTTTCCAGGGAGAGGTGGACAGTATAAGGACCCTGGAAGACAGTATGACAGAGTTTGGAACTAAACTTTCTTAACAAAGCTCATGCATATGAGCCTGGGTCTTCAACCTGACACTATCAGGTGGTAAAAACTTTAAGATGCAGCTACAGGAGAAGTTGGCAGGTTTTCAGGAGCATGACTTTCTATAGAACGTGAGGCACAGTCCATCTCTTTTCAGCAATGAGTGGCATGGTTTTATTATACCATACATTCACCCACTTGGACAGTTGACTTGGATTGTGCCCACTTGATTGGCTTTTGTAGCTGCCAACAAATTTGTAAAGCACAATTCTGAGTATGTCTGGGAAGGCCAAGAAGGGGACAACGTGGTCACCATACATGCTTCTTGGTCTGTTACCCTATGGTGCACCTCACTGTTCTGCTTCTGACTTCCACAAACTATCTGTGCTCCTCTGTGGCCTTCTACCTTGGTGTTTCTGCCTTTTATCCAGCCAAACATGGACTCAATTCCATGGAACCATGAATCTAATTAAAGCTCTCTTCTTTTAAATAGTGCCTCTCCACTGTTGTCCCTCTCAACAATGAGAAAGCTGCTTGCTTACAGAACTGGCCCTGGAGAATGAGAGTCCTTGCCTATCTACAACCTGTGGGAGGAGTTTGGAAAAGCATGGAGGTATAAATTAGAGAAGACTCAGCAGGCTATACTCAGAGCTAATGAGTGAGAGAATTGAAGCTCACGGACCAGGATGCACAAGGCACACAGACTGTCAGGGACAGATTCATGAGGGTTTAGGTAGAAACAGAGGTTTCCCTGGCACTCAGACTAGTGCCCATCTACATTACTCTAAGGCAAAAAAATAATAATTTTATAATTTCATTATATAATTTTTCTTTAACTTTTAAATAAGTAAAAATGAGCAGAAAAATCTGAAAAACTGAAATTTTGGCCCACATGGAAGCATACGTGGAATTAGAGGCTAAGGGCATGTGGTAACTGAAGGGGTTTGCACCAAGGGGGGCAAAAAAGGAAATATGCATATATCCATAAAGTCAAGAAAAAAGAAAAAAAGTCAAGATTTAGATGCTTTGAGGGCATCTCAGTAATTTGGAGAAATCCACTCATCACACACAGCCTCTGGTACAAAAGCATTATCTTTCAATTGAGAAGATAGATCCTGCTTTTCCTGCTCAAAAGGGCTGAGAAATTCATTCCCTTGGAATCTTGCTACTTTTCTCAGCTTTCAGGGCACTCTGAGGCCAGTCTTTAGCTCTGCTGTTTTATCTGGCAGCAGAAACTGATGTGAGGGGTCAGGGAGATGGCTCAGTTGTATAAGTGCTTCCCTGGTAAGCGCAAGGGTCTAAGTTCAATCCCCTGGCCCCGGTTCCAGAAAAAAAAAAAAAAAAA
>NDGN011465537.1:0-23699 GCA_002564285.1 Tympanoctomys barrerae
GAAGATGAGCTGTTGTTTTAAGGGCTTCAACCATATTAGATGACCACCATCTTACTAGGGCCAGAACCTATCAGGCACTGCATGTGCCAGTCATCCACGTGGGCCACTGCTGCAGTCCTGGCTGTGTGTGGCATTTGCTTGGGCTCTGGGTAGCTGGGCATGTTCCGTCGTTTCCTTCCCCTGCCCTTGGTACAGGCTGTTCCGACTGTTTCCAATCTTGCTGTCATGTCTAGCACCTGCTGTGTTCTCCTTGGAGTACAAAACAAGCACCAAGGAGGCTGTCCCAGTTCCTATCCCTTTCACGGTCATGTGCACGACAGTGTCCCCTGGCCCCTGGAGGCTCTTCAGCAGTCAGGGCTGCCCATGGCCCCTCCAGGGCCTGACTCTCCTCTTCTTCCACAGGCCTGAGTGCCAGGCATGGACAGGAATCCTGCTGCTGGGCACCTGCTTGCTGTACTGTGTGCGGGTCGCCATGCCTGTCTGTGTGGTTGCCATGAGCCAAGACTTCGGCTGGAACAAGAAGGAGGCTGGCGTCGTGCTCAGCAGCTTCTTCTGGGGCTACTGCCTGACACAGGTTGTGGGAGGCCACCTTGGGGACCGGTAACTGCTCTCCTCACACCCCATTGCCCAGCTTAAGGGCAGCACCTCCTCTGTGGAGGGAGGGGGCAACCGCCCACTCCAAGGGCCAATCTGCACAAGAGCAGCACCCCGTGCCTGCCGCCACCTGTCTGTCCCTCTGTGTCTTCTCTAGCGTCGGCGGCGAGAAGGTCATCCTGCTGTCGGCCTCCACCTGGGGCCTCATCACTGTGGCCACCCCTGCGCTCGCCCACCTTGGCAGGGCCCACCTGGTCTCCATGGCCTGCTCACGCGTCCTCACAGGACTGCTTCAAGGCAAGGGGCCCTCGTGTCATTCCCTTGTGCTCTGGCTTCAACTCTGGCCCCAGGTGGGGTGTGTACTCATGAGTCTGCCCTGGGAGGGGGTCACATGGTGGCGGGTGGGATGAGGGGGTGCCCTCCATTTCTGCGTAGGTTATCCACAGCAGTGAGGGCATTCGAGGCGCTCCAGCCCTGTGGCTTTCCTGCACTGTGAGCATTTGCCATCTGGGGAGGGACAGGTGGCTGACAGTGGCCTGGAGGAAGGGGGCCTCCAGTGTTTTAAGCCAGCAGGTGGCTTTCAGTTCTGGGAGGGACCCAGCAGCCATTCCTAAGTTACTGCCATGGGTAACAGAAGTGCAGAGTGCAGGCCCCACGCCCTGCGGACATGGGCTGTGAGTTCCTTAAGTTCCTCTCACCTTGCCCTGGGGCTCCCCCAAAGCCCCTCCATGATGGAGTTCTAGAACCCTCTAAAATGGGAAGACATGGAGTCATTTCCAAACTTTTAGGCTGCTGAGGAATCCACTGTCCAAAAGAAATTCTAGGAGGGAATTGATCAGTAAAAGTGTAACTCAGATACCTCTTCTGGGGGAGGTGTGTGCATGCACTGAGGTGTGTGAGGATCCCAGGCCCGGCCTGGAGGCTGGTGTGCAGGTGTGTCTGCGCAGGGGCTGTGGGGAGAGCCAGGAGCAGGTGTTGGGAAGGTGCCAGCCGGGGGCAGGCGTCGGCCTCGCACTGCTCTTGTGCACCACTTTGCGTGGCTTTCACTCACCCAGCTCCTTGCTCAGCCCTGCTGATCCCTAGGGTTGGAGAGGCGATGCCAGGGATCCGTGGGCCTCGCTGGGTTACAGCCCTTTCTTGAGCAGGCGGCCAGGACCCGCTGCCAGCAGGTGGCTCTGAGCGGTGCTCGCTGGCGCCCGGGCAACTGCGATGCTCTGCTTGTTCCAGGCGTGTACTTCCCTGCCCTGACCAGCCTGCTGTCGCAGCGTGTGCCGGAGAGTGAGCGGGCCCTCACCTACAGCACTGTGGGGGCTGGCTCTCAGTTTGGGTAAGGCCCAACCTCAGAGGGCAGGGAAGGCCAGGGGTGAGGAGCAGCCTTCAGGGCCAGTGAAGGTGGGGTTCAGTCCCCAGGCAGCCCCCAGCGTCCTCTTTGACACATTATGCAAAAAAAATCAATGTATGTGCGCCTGACTTCCATGTCTAAGTCACCCTTTCTTTTCACTATGTTGTCTTTGTTTTTGTTTCTTGTTCAAAAGATCCACGTGACAATTTGTGTGTCAATCTGAAAGCCTAAAACCAAGAAATTAAAAACAACTTGGGCCGTAGAGCAGCAGTGTCCCTGACCCCTGTCCCCAAGGCTGACCCCAAACTCCCTGATCCCACAGCTCCGTGGTAGAAAGCCTCTCCCGAGCCCTGGGAACCCTTAGTAAAGCCTGGGGGACAGAGACTTGCAGGCAGCTGCTTCTTTCCTGGGGCTCTGCTCTCAGTGGGGTGCCCTAGGGTGTCTCCTTGCGGGTCGCGAGCCATGGAAGGTCATGGCCACCTCCTCCCCGTCCTGCTAGGACACTGGTGACAGGCGCCGTGGGCTCCCTACTCCTGGACTGGGGTGGCTGGCAGAGCGTCTTTTACTTCTCGGGTGGCCTCACCTTGCTCTGGGTGTGTTACGTGCACAGGTACCTGCTGCGTGGAAAAGGTAACTGTGCCCCTTGGGCTGGTCCTGCAGTGTCCTGCCCTTGTAAGCAGGGCCACCAAGCACTGTAGAGCAGAGTCACTCCACAAGGCCCTGGGGCTGGGCTGGGATCTGGTCAGAGCAGTCCTCAAGGCTGCAGCCTGAGAAAGACCCTTGAGTTCTGAGCTCTCAGCCTACACAGCCATCTGATTCAATCTATAAATCCCCATATTGGGCACTAAGGCAGAGAGGAGACCGGCAGGCAAAGGCGAAGGCAGGTGGCGGGGGCAGCTGAGACCTCAGGTGGCCCGGAGGGGCTCATCCCTCCCCCCAGGTGATGCAGATTGTTAGGGGCTCTTTAGGGAGGGCCAGTGAGGTGCGTCCCAACCCTCTGGAGCAACCTTTACCGAGGGGCTGGTGTCACCTCACCCTGACAGCTGTTGCTTTGAATGTACTTGTCCCACCAGATCACATCCTGGCCCTGGGTGTCCTGGTGCAAGGCCTGTCCCTGGCCAGGCCCTCCAAAGTGCCTTGGAGACAGCTCTTCCAGAAGCCTTCAGTCTGGTAAGCTGGGGCTGGAGTGGAGGAGAAAGCGCAGCACCCAGGGGCGTGGGTGTTTGGTGCCCCATGCAGGGGAAGGGGTGAGCAGCTCCCACAGGAGCAACCCGGGGGACAGTGCACGGGGCAGGCGAAGCCCTGAGCCCGGTGCCCCATGCAGGGCGGCCATCTGCGCCCAGCTGTCTTCGGCATGTTCCTTCTTCATCCTCCTGTCATGGCTGCCCACCTTCTTCAAGGAGACCTTCCCCCACTCCAAGGTGCGTCCCCTGCCTGCCCAGGGCTCGCGCAGCAGCAGCAGAGCTGGACTGTGGCAAGCCCTTGGTCCCGTGTGCAGCTGCAGGAGCCCTTGGCTCTGTGTTGCTTCTGACCTCCGTGGGCCGTGCTTTGTGATGGCTCCTTCACACTCGGCATCGGGGGCTGGCTCGGAGGCCTTGCACTCTGCTTCTGCCACTGCAGCTTCCTGCCCAGCGTCCTGCCTGCTGCCCTGCAGCGCCTGGCCTCTGCCTGGACAGCATCTTTCGATGCCGTTCTCAAGGAAGACTTCAGCATGGCCAGGGCGTGCGCAGAGGGTCCTCCGCCTTGGCTGGGTTCCTGCACCCAGGCAGGCAGCCATCCTCTTTCTGGCTTGCTGACCAGAACCTTCTGGGCGTGCATTCCTGGGGCAAACACTGCCCAGCTCTGGCCCTGCCTGGTCATGGTTTGGGGAGCACTGTGGGGAACTCAGGTGGCAGTACAGCCACGGTGGGCCCGGCACTCCCCAGGGGTGGTGATGGTCCAGGTGGCTGAGGCCTGGTGGAGCCTGCCTCCCCAGTTCCCTCTGCCTTCGGGCGAGCCCGTGGGGGGTGCTCCCAGGCAGCTGTGGACTTGCATGGCTGTCCTGTGGCGTGTCCTCCTCTCCAGGGCCACCTCTGAGCTGAGCCCTACCCTGCAGGGCTGGGTCTTCAACGTGGTGCCATGGCTGGCTGCGATTCCTGCCAGTCTGTTCAGCGGGTTTCTCTCTGACCAGCTCATCAGTCAGGGTGAGTGCTGGGGAGCCATACCTGCCATGAGGGACCCCGCCTTCAAGCCAGCTTAGGGGTGGGCGTAGCCCCTTTTCCTTGAGCTTAGACTCCCCACTAACGGGAGAGGTAGATGCAGTAGGAAGACCTGCTCTCACAGTGGCTCTGCAGCTCTTTCCTGGGGGCCAGCCAAGCCCCCGGGCCTCTGCAGGAGAGGACGGGACGCAGGAGTCAGAGGTCACAGGTGCCCGGATTGGCTCTTGAACCCTTTGTGCTCCCAAGGAGGTGATGCTTCATGCTCCACCTTGAGCTCCCCACACATTTCCAGCAGCGAGTGGCGCTCCCTGGGCGAAGTCCTGAGACCTGTGTCCATTCTCAGCCTGGGCTGTTTTCCTCAGCTCGGCAGCACAGGCAGGCACAGTACCAGCACCCACAAGCCCAGCCCCGAGAAAGGCTGTGGGTCAAAACTTTGAGTCTCCCCTTGGCAAATTAGGGAGACATTACCTTAAAATAGAAGATGAAAAGGGCTGGGGATGAAGCTCAGTGGTAGAGTATACCTAGATTCCATCCCTAGAACCTAGAAAGTAAGGAGAGAAAGGAAAGAAGGGAGGGAGGGAGGGAGGGAGGGAGGGAGGGAGGGAGGGAGGGAGGGAGGGAAGGAGAAAGCAAGCAAGCAAAGGCAGCCAGGCTTGGTGGTGTGCGCCTGTGATCCCAGCACTCAGGAAGCTGAGGAAGGAGGATCGCTGGGAGTCTGAGAGCAGCCTGGGCTATGAAGTGGGCTCCACACCAGCCGAGCGGCATAGCAAGATCCTGTCTCAGAAAGACCAAAACCAAAACAAGATGGCAGCAAAGGGAAAAAGTAACATCATTCACTTGTGGAAAGGCAGAAGCCTCAAAGACACAGAGGAAACAGTTCTCCCTGGCCTGGAGCCTGGCACCTCGGTGGCACCCACACACACTCTTCTTAATTTCTGTCTGGGCCACGGGCTCAGGAATCCTCTGATGAGCACACTGTGCGCACAGCCAGCTCGCCCGTGGCTGGAGATGCCTGCACCTCAGCCCGGAGCCTGTCCCGCCCCCCACCCCCATGGCTGTGCACGTGACCCCCTTCTTGGGAACACTGGAGGGCCAGTGCAGTGGGCTAATGAGGACCCATCCTGGGTCTGTCTCCCTGCCCAGGTTACAGAGCCATCACTGTGCGGAAGCTCATGCAGGTAGGAAAGCCCTTCCAGGTCTTCTCTGGACATCCCTGTTTTTTCTGGCATCCTGGGAGCCAGGGGCTGCATTCCTGAGTCATTTGATTTCAGGGACCAGGCCACGGTCAAGGTCGTGAGCTGAGGAAGCTGCCCCTGCAACAGGCACAGCCCTCACCCCTCAGAGCAGGGCCCCTTCCCAGGCGTGAGGACTGGCACCAAAGGCCAGGCTGCCCAGGCCAGTTTAGGGAGGTGCCAGAGGGCATGCTGGGGCCAGGATGGTGGGTGGCTGAGGAGGTTCCACCCTGAGCCCTGACCCAGCTCTCTTTGCCCCACCTGGGCCTCTGCCCACCATCTCCACGAGCTGAGCTCACCGGTAGGTCCTGGTCCCTGGTGTCCTCTGGGGAGGCCCCAGCCCAGGAGCTGTTGCTCATGGCCACCTGGGTGGCCACAGGGTGGGGCCAAGCTATCCCAGTCCTGGTGCCTTCCGTCAGCCCTCCTGTCCACAGGTGATGGGCCTTGGCCTGTCCAGCGTTTTTGCACTCTGTCTGGGTCATACATCCAGCTTTCTCAAGGCTGTGGTCTTTGCGTCAGCCTCCATCAGCCTCCAGACCTTCAACCACAGGTGCAGGCCCCTGCCCCACCCACCCATGCTGCAGGGCGCCCCAGGCCTTGAGGCTGTGAGTGGTCACTCGGCTCCGCTGACCTGGGCTCCAGCTGGTGCAGCCTAGTGCTGCATACCGGGAGCTCCCAAGGGAGGTGGGGAGTAGGGTGGGAGGGAATGAGGACGGCTGCTGGAGGAGGTGTGGGGAGAGAGGCTCCCCGCTAAACAGCAGCAGCAGTGTCCCTGCTGTCCACCTCTCTCCATGTCTGCCCTGAGTCTGCACCTTCCCCACCTGGGTACTAGCAACTGCATTTAAACTTTTAGAATCAGCGGTGCAGGGTCATTCAGATCAGCAAACGGGCCTGCACGTGGGTGCGGCAGACATGCCTTCCCTGCTGCTTGTCCGTTCTCGGGAGTAGCTGCCGGGTCTGCTTCCCTTGTGGGTGAGGAGAGCTGGGTGGGGACACCTCTCCCACGCTCCGCCAGCTCCTCCTAGCTATGCAGGGTCACCCGGCCCCGTGGCCCCTCACCACCTTCTTTCCTGTTTCTCACAGTGGCATCTCTGTGAACATCCAAGACCTGGCCCCATCCTGTGCCGGCTTTTTGTTTGGTGAGAGCCCTGCTCACCTCAGCCGTGGCCAGCGGGGCTGCCCCAGGTGGGCGGGCAGCGAGAGCCCGGGGCTGTTCTCTGATGTCCTTATTCTCTCTCTGGCCTGCTCACAGGTGTGGCCAACACTGCAGGGGCCTTGGCAGGTGAGGGGTGAGCCTCCATGCCCAGGTGTCACTGGGGAACTAGTGAGGGGCTGGTTGGCAGTCTTCGTCCCTCCCGGCTCCTCTGGTCCTGTGGATAAGGTGTGGCATACTTGGAGGGGTCCCAGCATCAGTGAAAGGCAAGAACCCCAGAGCTGGCCCAGGAGGCCCCATAGCAAGCGTCTGCTTGGCTGATGGCAGGGAGCCCTGGTGGAGGTCAGGTCCAGGAGGGTGGGGACCCTCCAGATGCTCCCTGCCCTCTCTGAGCGCCCGGGTCGCCAGGCTCACTCCCCATCTGCGTTGCTCCGCCTCCCTTCGGAGATATGTGGTGAGGGGGACATGGGGACCTCAGAGGCTTCTTCCCTCTGAAACCTTGAGAGTCTTGAGCTTGGCCCTTCTTTGTCCCAGTAATTCAGAAGCCCAGATTCACCCTGGGGTCTGTGGGGTGCCAGGTCCCTGGCTCTCCTCTCTCCCTCCTCAGAGCTCTGGGGCAGGCACTCAGCCAGCCTGTGCCTGTCCTCACTCCAGGTGTGGTGGGCGTGTGTCTGGGAGGCTACCTGATTGAGACCACAGGCTCCTGGACATGTCTGTTTAACCTGGTGGCCATCATCAGCAACCTGGGGCTGGGCACCTTCCTGGTGTTCGGGCAGGCTCAGAGGGTGGACCTGAGCCCCGCCCGTGAGGACCTCTAGCTTCTGGCCCAGGGGTCCTGGTACCTGCAGCCTCCAGGGATGATGGGCTCCATCTGAGGCTCAGCTGCTCTTGACCTCAGAAGCAGAAGCAGAGGACGAAGACCCAGCAGTCGGGCGGCTCCCAGGGACCCAAATGAGCTGGAGGCAGGGGCTAGGGCAGTGCCCTGGAAAGCTGGGTCGGGCTTGGGCTTGTTGCCTCAGTCCCCACAGCGGGGACATCCCTGCCCTCCTCACAGCTGCTGTGACCATGGCCTGCAGTTGGCTGCCTGTGGGGACAAATGCAGGCGCCATGGGGCAGGCTGAGCCCCTCCGCCTCTCCGATGGCTCCCACACGCTGACTGTGGGGCACTTGGCTGGAGGCCAGTTCCCCGACTCCTGCATCATAGGCGCCTCTTGTGTCCCTGCCTCCACTTGTGGCAATCAGAAGGGCTACAGACATTGCCCAATGTCGAGGAAGGGGCACCCCAGCAGAGCCATGGTGCTCATGAGGGCCTCAGTCCGGCTTCTCCCTGCAGCCAGGCTGCCACCATGGAAGCCCATGACATCCAGATGCCCCCACAGCCCTGGTCCCCCATCCTGTGGACCCCGTGGCACTACTGACATGGCCTGGGCCCATGAACCCCTGGGACCTTCCCAAGGCCCTGCCAGGACCCTCCTGCTGCGAAGGGAATGTCAGCACCTCGCTGGTGGTGCACCATACACCGCAGAACAAGGTGCACCCTTCTTTCTAGCCGTATCCTCCTACCTTCCTGTTGCACTTGAGGAGGAGCTGATGGTTTCCTAAATTAGTAGATTCTGCAAGTTGGATATGTATATGAGGAGAAAAGAAACTATAAAAGCGTGGAAAGTTATACCAAAGTTTTATTTAAATAACAATTAAATTATTTTAGAAAGAATATTGCTTTGTTTTAAAACTTGAAAAAAATCTGAGGATTTGCACTACATTCTCAGCTCACTTTTTGTATCTTATTTTGAGGTAGGTTCTCCCTAAGCTGTTCAGACTGGGCTGGAACTTGCAGCCTTCCTGCCTCCCAGAGTGCTGGGATATAGGTTGAGACACAAAGCCCTGCCAACACTCTTGTTTTTCAGAATAAATATGTGTTAAAGTGTGTATCCTATCCTTGATGAGGCCAGTGGGAGTCGGAACCAGGTCAAAGGAGAATCCCTGGATCAGGACGCTGATGTCCTACCTCGGCCACCGTGGGTGGTGGCCAGTCCACCTCTGCAGAGATGCTTGCCCGTGTAGACAAGAACCATCGGCTGTGCCCAGAGCTTTCCAGAGTCAGGTGGCATCCAGAACTAGACAACCTGTGCGTGCTGACAGGACAGGGACCATCTTTCGAGTAAGGACATGTTTTCCCCGTGGTCTCCAGTTTTGATCACAAAGAATCTTGAAGGATGTGTTTGGTTCAGACAGAGTCTAGTGGGGGGAGCAGACCTGGCCCCTTCTCCAGTACGGCAAGAGCTGGCTCTGCTGGGGGCTTCTGGGAGCCTCAGGCTGGGATCCAGCTTCCTCTATACACGCAGTCCTGAGGCCAGGAGCCCTCCAAGGAGTCCACTGCTGTGCAGGCCAGGACAGAGGCTGCTTCTCCACATTGCTTCCCCTCCCCCTCTTCTCATAGCAAAATACACAGGAAACAAAACTTGGCATCCTAACCATTGGTGAGGGAGCAGTTTGGCAACACAGAGCACATTCACATTGCGCAACTGCCCCTCTGCCCACCCGCAGAACATGGTCATCTTGCAAAACACACTGTTGTTAACTATTAACCCCTGCTCCCAACCCAGCACATCTTGGTCTACTTTGCACCTATGAACCTGACTCCTCTAGGGACTTCCTATAAGTGAGCAGATGTCTCCAGCTGTCCCCTCCCCACCTCTGGCCCTCAAGGTCATCATGATATTCCTTTGTATGGCTGGGCCACATTTTCTGTGTCCATCCATCTACCCTCTGGTGCACATCTGGCTTGCTTCCTCCTCTGGGTCCTCAGGCACTGTGCTGGAGGGCACATGGGGGGCAATGGGTACCTCTGCTTTTTCGTGGGCAGGTACTTCTGTCTTTCCCTGCAGCCAGGTGTGAAATCTTGGAACATGAGAGGAACTGGCCTTCCTCCTGGGCTCTGAGCTCTCTGGGCTCGCCTTGCCCCAGGAAGCCCTCCAGGTTGCCCCATGTGGGTGGGACGTCAGACCCCAGTGTATGTCTCTGGGTCTCCCTGAGCCACGAGGCTGGGGCCTCTGGGCCTGCCTCTGTCTTGCTTCCATCATTTCTTTGAAGAGCAGAGGCCCAGAGAAAGATTCAGTAGGGGTTTGGGGTACAGGTGAGGTGCAGCAGAGCCCCGTCTCCCCCTCACATTCCTCCACCTGGCCTATCACCCTAGACCAGGGCTCTTCTGGGGGTGCAGGGGAACAGAGGGGCCAGCCCAGTAGGCTGCAGACTGCCTGTGTGTCTGTTATCTGCTGCAGACAGGCCTGGGCTCTGTCTTACCCACAAGGCAGATGGTCCTGGCCGTGGGCTGGCAGGACACGACCCTTCTGTACCCCTGAGAGCTGAGTGGGGAGGGGCAATGAGGTGGCAGATTGCAGGAGCTTCTGGTCGGTATTTGAGCTGAGAGGGTCTGAACAGGCTGCTGCCTCTGGAATGAGTGGTGAGAGGCAGCCTCGCCCACCTTCTGGGGCCAGGGAGGGCCTGTCAGGACAGAAGCTCCACCCCGGCCCTGTAGGAGGCACAGAGCTGACGGGCACTGTGGGGGACTACTCTGCCTGTCAGTGAGGGTCTTTGGGGCAGATGCCCGGCCCTTTAGATCTGGCACCTGCCTCCCTGAGCTCTTCTGGGACTGGCTTTATGGAGCTTTGCAGTGGCTTCTGAGCAGACAGGACCTCCTGGGCAAGGACAGGGACTTGTGTTGGGTCATCTATCCTGCCAGGTCCGGACCCCCACAGACGCTTCTCTGTGCCTCTTCCCTGGTAGCAGGGGCTTTGTGAAGGAGCACGGCCCTGAGTGTGCATCGACGGACACACGTGTGGGCTCTGCGCTGGTGGGTGCCCACTGGTGGGTCCGCTCACGGGTGTGAGGCCACGACCTCCAGGCACAACCGCTGCCAGTCCACAGATGGCCGACAGAGGGCGCTGGGGGACAGGGCTTGCTCTGCGCTCCGCGAAGGCTCTCTGGGGTGCTGTGCAGCGTGCGGACCTTCTGCTTCGAGGACCGGCACAGGCAGAGGGGACGGTGCGGGTGACAGCCGAGGAGTCCATCCTGGCTGCGGTGGGGTGGGAACGGGGCTGAGGCTATGGACACTGGGAGAGGCTGGCCTTGGCCCTTGACCTCACGGGCTGGCGGTGTGCAGGACAGGTGTGGGGAGTTTCCAGCCGGATGGGTGGCCGGAGGAGCCCTCGCACCCACGCACGCTGTCCTCCTGGGTCGCTTCAGTTCCTCTATGTTGGCCAGCAGGGCACGGACCGTGTTTTCTGCTCCTGCCTAGAGCAGGGGAGAAGGCTGCAGCAGAATGTTGGCAGGAAGCAGGAAAGCTCCCATCACGTGGTGCTCCGCGAGGCCCGGTGGGGGCAGTCTGCCGCAGCCTCCTGGGACACCTCTTTTAAGAAGATAAGAAGCTGGATGACCCCAGCGTGGTGGCCTGAGCCTGCAGCACCACACTGCCTGTACTCCTCTGGCTTTGCATGAAGATTCTGGGGCTACAAGTTTCTGTGATAGTCTGAAATATTTGTTCTTACTGCAACGACATTCCTCAGTGGAATGACAAGAGGGGCTTGGCCTCTGGCCCTGCTGTGGTCCGTGCTGGGGCCGCTGGTCATTCCCGGTGGCCCTGGACATCTCTGAGCCGCCTGCCCTGAGCCCTTGGTCCTCCCTGAAGGCTATGCCCAGGACTGTAAACAGCTGACTTAGGTACACATATTGCAGACAATCAGACAGCGCTTGGTCCTCGAAGGAGCCAGCTCAGAAGCTGAGGTACATCACCACGGTGGGGAGGCGCAAAGGCCTCTGCAGAGGGCCAGACCTCGACACAAAAGATAGTGTGTGTACTACACCTTCCCTAAGGGTGAACAACAGGAGTGGATCTTCTGGGTAGGTCCGATCACCATGGGAAAGCCAGGAGGGACGGCTGATCCAGCCCCCTCCAGGAAGAGCCCCCGTTCTGTATTCATGCCTGCTTGCTGTGTGACGCAAGTCCCCACTTGATCCTCACTTAATCAATATTTCCTGAGCAATGTGCTTGTGGTCGTATTGGCTGACCATAGTTTCATCCCACCTCATGCCCACTTTGTGAGTCCTCATTTTTCCCAGTTTGGACTGCCTCACCTTGGGTTTTGCTCTATAAAAATCCCTAGAAAGGATGGGGTCCTTGGCAACCCACTCAGGACCCCTCTGTCTCTCTCAGACAGAAGCTTTCTTTTACCCAATAAATAGATTCTATTCTTAACCTCCACTGTTCCTGGAACTCACTTATTTATTTGTTTTTTGCAGTACCAAGGATCAAACTCAGGACCTTGCACTTGCCATGTAGGCGCTTATGCCACTGAGCTATATCCCGGCCCCTCTCTTTCATTTTAGAGAACATGAACTTAAATCAGACATCTAGCAGGTCAGGAGTGTCCCCTGTATTATCAGGTCCTGTCTTTAAGCCCTGCATAGCCCCTATGTAGGTCTCCCCGTGCACTCCACCACTTCTAGCTCCTGAACGGGGTTGTCCCCTCCGGTTGCCAAGTGACACCCTTCTGTCTTCTAAGCAGGATCTTTAATGGCTGCCTGCAATTCATTGGTGTGTGTTCCCGCCACCTCTCTGGCTGTCGGCATTTCTGGGCCACTGTCCTTCAGCTATAGGACAACAATGCCCCGAGGCCCCTACTTGCTTTCTTGGGGACTCCCAGACATGGTCCCCTGGGCTGCACCACCCTCCTCACTTGGAATAATTGCCTTAGTTGTTGCCCCCCTAACCGTATGCTCTGTCCTGCTGTCTACTAGGGACAGTGACCACAGCCATCCTCCCCCTTGCGTGCCAGACAGAGAGGGCAGGAAAGCTGGTCTGTGAGTTGGAAATACACTTTTGACAGGAATTTACTTTATTATGTTTAATTGAAAAGCGTTGGAGTTGGGGCATGAATATTCAGCGTTGGAGGCAGCTGGCAAGGAGCCAGCTGCCTGTGATCAGGCTGAGCCCGGCAAGGGGCCTGTCCGAGGGGGAGCAGCGCAGGGAAGCTATTAATTGAAATAGCTTCATTAATTAGTAATTAACAGCAGGGTAATGACTGTGTCACATGTCGTATTTCAGTGGATGCCCTTCATGTGTTATGGGGCCTTTAATTAAAGGACGTGCATTTTAATTAAAGGCAAGCTTGGCCCTTTGGCCTCCAGAATACAAAAGATGCTCCTGATTTTCAAAGAAAATTGTGCGGACCATTTTTGTGGGGACCTGGTTACTGTGGGGGTCACAGGTTGGTGTGGAAGGGGACTGACCCAAGGACCACAGAGGGAGGCACCGTGGGCAGGTGTAGGCCCTGGAGTACCCCAGAGGCCTGTGGGGGGCTCAGAGATGTGCCTAGAGGACAGACAGCCCCACAGGGCTAGTGCTGCCCCAGGCCCTCGCCCTGGTCCTATGCAGGTAATAGCAGGCCCTGGGTGTAGCCTGGCCCAGCAGAGGCAGGGGCTGCTGTCTCCTAGCTGTTTCCTGCCGCCCTGTAGAAGACGCTCTCCTTGCTGAAAGGCTCCGCACCCACTCCAGTGACAGCAAAGCTGGGTGGCAGACACCCCTCCCACCCCTGGCAGCTCCTCTGGCCCCTGGAGGAAGGCCAGGGCAGGACAGGAGCCTCATGCTCTGCTGCCCCCAGAGCCGTTTGCTCTCCTCCTGCCCGCTTGCTCCCAGGTGGCCTTAGGCAGATGTCCGTGCTGCCCACTCTGCTGCAGGTCCACTTCTCTGTCTCTGTCTGTCTGTTTGTCTCCTAGAGTACATTCACAATGGCACACACATGCCAGTGCACACTCACCTTTCACACACACTGCACACTTCTGCACAGTAAGTCCTAGTCTTAGGAACAGATTCCATTCCAGGAGAATCTGATTCATTTATAAGTCCGACTACACCTTGGAAACAAATATTCAATGGAAAGCATTAAAAAAAACCCAAACCCACACACAATAAACTTCTTACGGGGAGGCGTGGGCTGCTTCTGTGCTATGCTCATGTCGATGAGCGCTTGTACTGCGAGGTCCATTGGCATCTGTGAAAGCTCTCCACTCCAATGTCTGTGAGCCAGGGGCTTAGTGTACACACACTCATGTACACGCATGTGTGTGCTTGCCCTACCACACACATGCACAGATGGAAAGCAAATTTATGTGTAATTGCACGTACATAAGTTCACGATGCGCAGGTTTGCCTGTCCTGACCTGGGCAGGGCTAGCTGGGGGCTGGTGCTCACAGCACCCCCAGCGCCCAGACGGTGGCCTCAGAGGACCCAGGGAGGGGCTTCCTGTCGGACAAGACCCTTGCAGAGGTCCTCTCACTCCAGCTTTGCCCCTTGGGGGAGAGTACGCACAGGGAAAGGCATGCACCCCTGCACTGGCCCCACCCTGCTTCTCCCCTCTTTTTGTCTGCTTCAGGCAAAGACCAGCAGGGGGAGGAGCAGGTTATCTGCACCAGTTATCTCTGAGGCCATCTAAAATCCCAGTCCCACATGCATCCTTCCAAAGAGGTGGAGTATGGCAGCTTCTAGAGCTCCACTGTGACTTCCAGTGATCACACGGCTGCTCCTGGGACGCTGCAGATGTAGCCACTACGCTGTGAAAAAGACCCAGTCAAGCCACACAGACGCCACCACAGAGGCCTGCACAGGTCCCAGCTGCCCCAGCCCCAGGCCAGCAGGTCCCCATAGGGCTTCCTGGCTGGATCTGCCCCCAAATCCTAACCCACCGGAGCCTTCAGAGCAAGCACAATGATGACCAGAAAATAAAACAGGTTTGAGGAGATTTACGTGGCAGCGAGAGTCACCACCAGGATCGCAGCAGGAGAGAAGATTCCTGCAGCACCAGAAGCCAGACTGTTTCTGGGCTTGAAGCTGAGGGACACAGTTGGGAAGGGTGTGCGCATCCAGGCAGGGCCTGGCAGGAGGGTCAGGGCTGTGCTACGACATTTGCCTTGGGAGCAGCTGCCCCGCACCACAAGAGATGCAGCCCCAGGGGGACCCTTGGTGGCCAGAGGCTTGGCAGGGTGCGGTAGTGCTGGCCGAACTCCAGTCCTGGCCGGAGGCTGCCCTGGAGTCCCCATAGCCCACGTTCTCCAGTGTTTGCCCACCGCTGTGCTGGGAGAGAGCTTGGCGGCGCCGACTTCTCAGCCCGCCCCACAGGCCATGCCCCATGCTTGAAGGCGGGCAGACGGGGCTTCAGTGTTCCTTCAGGAAGAAGTCTTCAGCCGCAGGGTCAGGTCCAAGTTTGCACCAATCAAGGTGCCACTAAGCACGGGGGATGTGTGACGTAAACCACAGCCTGTCCAGTCAAATTACTCAGTGAGTTTAGAGTCAGTTACCACCTCAGCCCTGCGAGTGGAGCCGGAACGAAGCTAGAAATGTATTCTCCTTCGCTCCCCCTGGAAGAGGAGGCCCGGCCTGCGGCACCTGCCTGACTGCAGAGCCACTTGCAGCCCTGCCGGTGGGTTAGCACCGCAGCACCGCAGCCTGGCTGCACCTCCAGGTTCTCTGGTCCTCTCTTGCCCTGTCACCCACTACTTGAGCTGCTTGAGTACAAGTGTCCAGGAAGGGAATTGTCATGTGGACACACCTGGAGCTGTGGAAGGATGGGATTGGGGCGCTGTTGGAGTCAACCCAGGCTCCCAGAACAAACCCGTGGACAGGGCACGTGGGCAGCGATCAGTCTTAAGTCCTGCCGGCGGAATTCTCAGTGTGGCAGCGTTGCTTTCTGCCGAGGCACCTCTGGTTTGTAGTGAGAGCTTCCGGCCTGAGCACAGACTGCCCAATTATCATGGCCCTGAGGCAGCGAGGCTGAACCCCCAGAACAGTGTGATCTTCCCAGTGACCGCCCCGCCTTCACCCCCACCCCAGTCCTGGATACCGTTCCCGCGCACACAAGGGAGGCCCGTCACCTCCTTGGGGGTCACTGAACCCCTCTCAAGCTCCTCCCTCAGCAACAGTCCAGAAAGTCTCAGCCACCCTGTCTCAGGTCGGGGGATCCTGCCACATTCCTGCCATCAGTCCTGTCTGTATCCTGCTCAGTGACAAGAAAGGCCCTTTCCATCCTTTTACTTCTGCTTCCCTGCTGTGCTGCCGAAAAATCTAACAGTACGTTGAGTGTCCTCCCTGCGTCCCGGCACAGCCGCTCTGTGTGTCTCTGCTTCAATTTCTTCTTCTCATGACGACATTGGCCAGACTGGTCGGGACCCAGCCTGTGCCTTTGTTTTCATTTGGTGACCTCACAACCCCGGTGACCTCACCGTAAGCTCATGAGCTCGGTGAGGACGGAGCTCCAGATGCACCCCGAAGCCCTGTGAGTTAGGGTCAGCGCTGGAGCCGGGGTGGTCACCTCGTGGAGCACAGCTCACCCGTCTCCCCTCCCCAAGCCCAGGGCCCAGAGAGCAGGCGGAGGCCGCCGCCCTGGGGACTGCAGAGACAGCTTTGGTGCTCTTGCTCCTTAGGAACAACAGGGCGGTGGCACCCAATGGCTCATGGCTGAGACACCGTCCCCTTCAACCTGTGCGAAAGGCGTGGAGTGTCCCCCTCCCTACGAAGCTCCACCTCAGTGCAGTTTTCACAGGTCAAGCCTAAGGCAAGACCCAAACCCCAGAAGGGAGGGCTTCCTGCAGCTGCTCAGAGCTCAGGAAAGACCACTGCCAGGCAGAGGTGCTCCCAGCATCAGCCCCCCAGGAAGTACATATCAGCACACCTCACACTCACCACCCGGCTAGAACCCCAAAGCCAGGTGACCCTAGCGTAGGTGAGGGTGTGGACACCAGAAACCCTCGAAGGCCTGGGGGTGGGGGAATGAATTGGTGAAGTGGCCACGGGACTAGTCTGGCCGGTCCCCAAAGGTTACGTGTGTCATAAGCACACGACACAGCAAGCCCGCTCCTACGTGTCTACCCAGGAGAATGAGAGCAGATGTGAGCCAGAGCTTGCACGTGACTGTACACTGCAGCACTGTCCTTACTAGCCCCAGGGAGGGCCCGAGAGGGGGTCAGTAGGTGACCTCAGTCTACCCCTACAGTGGGCCGTTCCTCAGTCATGAGAAGAATGAAGCACTGACCAGCGAGGGGATGCTGTGCTCCTGAGAGAAGCCGGTGCAGACCACACCCCGTGCGGTCTGTTTTGTGTAAACTGTCTAGAGCAGGTGAACCCAGAGACAGGAAGTGGGTTGGTGGCTGCTGGAGACTGGGTGAGGGACTGCCACTGGGCATGGGCGTGCCTTGGGGTGACAGGACGTGAGGGGCCTGGATGGAAGCGTGGCTGCCCAACACTGTGGGGAGCTGAACGCCGAGACATCGGTGCACTTCCTGTCCGGTCATGGTACTGGACATCTCTCCCTCAGCTGACTCAAGTGCAGACCTGGTCCCGCTTTCCCAGCATGTGTCTGTCCCCTGGTCTGGGCTGGGGGGGGTGCTGCGGCTGAGCCCTGAGCAGCCCAGGGTCCCCTCGTCCTTGGAGACTCAGCCAGGCCTGACATAGGCAGCATACCTTCCTCCCTCACCTTAGCCTGGTGCAGGCCGAGCTCAGTAAGTGGCCGTGACCAGAGGGGCTGCACAGGATCCCTGCCACTTGACACTCTTGGGGGTCCTCGACGCCTCCTGCTGCCCCTCACCTTCTTTCCAGATGGCTTCACTCAGGGCCTAACATTTCATATTTCACCGTGGTTAATTTTCTTTTATGTGACAAACTTGCAGCAAAGCTTGGCTAGTTGGTCCTTGGCCACACTTGCCAAAGATCCCACTTGCTGATTCTAGATACACCTGCCTTTCCAGTCAGGCTCTGAGTTTTTGCTGCATGCTTCAGAGTTTGCTGTTCTGGTTTTTAGTGGACAGTGAATATGACCCTGGAACAGACAGCTCGAGATGGCCAAGCACAGCTGAAAAACTGGGCCAAGAGAGCAGGGAAGAGTCTTTTGGCTGGAGCTGGTGACACGCCTTGGTGGCCTGTGCTGACCCTCCCCATCCTGCCCCTGTGCAGCGGGGCTGTGCACATGGTCCTCCTGTCCTGCCGCCATATTCTGTCCATACTGAGCAGACTTGGGCAATGAGCAGCTTTAGGTCAACCCCATCCCTGCCCATCTGTTGGGACAAGCAGGGACTTGGGAACAGGTGGACATTTGTATCAACCTTCAGAGGAGACCTCTGCACTGGCCCAGCTCTGCTCTGGCTCCCTAATTAGCACCACTGCCTCCCACCCTGACCACACCCTGGGCCTATGTGTGTCTGTCATTCATTATCTCCAAGATTGGCCCTAATTGGTGGTACCTCACAGCTCTTGTGGGGACCGAGGGGCCACGACTGCCTCCCGTAGGTGGAGAGTCAGCCGGCCCCCACCAGCGAGCCCTACTGCAGTGGAGGAGGACGTGGAGACAGATGGCAGCAGGCACGGCCCCTCCCCGTCCCCACAGTACAGGCCATGCTTCAGAGCTGGCCTCAGAACTCAGTTTGCTTGTAGCAGGGCCAGGGCATCCCCTGGAGGGCCTTGAGTCATCTGCTTGGTGGGCACCACTGTGGCAGTGCCCTCGAGGCAGGGAGGTACCTGCACCCACAGGTCTTGCCCCGAGGAGGCTCTGGCTCCAGTGGCTGCCTCTCCCTGCTCACAAACCCTGTCTTCGTCCCTTGCAGGGAGTTGGTGTCTGCTTGCTTGGGGCACGATTCAAAGGAGTTTGAAGAATAATGTTTTCCTAAGTTTTAGCTGACATTCAATTTTAATGACTTTCTAAACAAAGTAGCGCTGGGCTGCGCTTCTCGCTTTGTGGTTTGCTGACGTCTGACAGGTGTTTTGCCCGTGTGGAAAGCAGCTGCCGAAAGCGTCCTCCTAATAGCTCATAAATAACAAGCACTTAGCATCTCCCTTTGTAGGTGGCGCTGCCAATGGCCAATTTGTTCCTCAGAAGTGGCCACGTTGGCCTGTCAATCAGCTCTTGCCGTAGGCACTTTTTGGTGATTAGAAGCCCCTTGGAGAGTGAGAACTCCAAATTAGTTTTAAATAAAAAATAAGAATATTCATGCTGGTGAACATCTGAAGGTGAGGGAACAACAGAATCCAGGCTGGGGGCCCGTCCGGTGCTGCAGGGGGAGGGGCCTCAGGCCCAGGCCCACCAGGGGTCCCCAGGGACCAGGCACAGGTGGGGACAAAAAGAGCCCCTGAAGTGGGTGAGAGCTCGCAGCTCCTGGGAGCAGAAGGGGAGTGCGGCCGGCGGCAGGCGGCGCCTGCCTTCCAGGAATGCAGCAGCCCCACAAGAGCTGGGCCTTGACTCGGGGTGGGAGCATTTGATGTCACCGTGCCTCCTGGGGACAGGGACAAAAATGGCCTCCCAAGGAGCAGGAAGGGAGAAGCGACTGGCTCCTTCGAAGAACAAATGCTGCCTTTGAAGCCGAGGCTGTGAGGGAGCTGTGCTAGTGCATTCCCCGCCTTCCCGGGCTCTGCTCAGGGCCTCCACCCCGGCCTCCACCCCGGCCTGGGTGAGTCGCTCCCTGTTCCCTGTCCTGCTTCTGGCTGGCATCCCGTCCTGTGCAGCTCAGAGGATACAGGAGCCGGCTGTGCCACGCAATGGAGCCCCACTGCGCTCGGGCGGTTGGGGGCTGCTCTTGGGAGCAATGGCGAGGATGCCGAGGAGGCAGCCTGGGGAGAGATGGGGCGCCAGGGCTCCAGCTCCACACATACACAGCCAGGCAGGTGCAGGGGCTGGGCCTTGGCCTGGGCCTTTGGCCGGAGGATGAGCTCTTGGAGAGCCCTTGGGCTGCTCCTGGAGGGTCTGTGAGCACAGCAGTGCCCCCTGGTGTGGCAGGAGGGGCGCAGGTGCCGCCCCTTCGCTAGCCCTTCCAGGCACCAAGGCCTCTGCCCCGGCCCAGCCTTGGCCTCCTCAGTGGGGACAGCGGCTCAGGGCCACCTCTCAGGGCCGGCTCACGCTGACCCGCATCCTCCCTGGAGCTGGCTCCTTCCTTCCTCTCTGAGCGTGGCTCACTGCAGCCTGGGGCCTGGGGCCGAGCGTGTCCTGGAAGCTGCAAACCTTACCATGGGCTCCCCTGCTTGGAGCCTCAGCCTCCCAGAAGGGCTGGGTGGGCTGGTACCTCTGCCAGGAGGAGGGCAGGGTCCAGTGCAAGGAAGGCAGGTGCCCTGTTGTCACTCATCCTAGGGTTCTTTTGCCCGACTCAGGTGGAAATCGTGATTTGGCAAAACAGCTCTGCTCAGTGGCCCTAATGTCTCCAGATGGCCCAGGTAGTGCTGGATGCCAGCAGGTGACACAGCCAGCTGCCGGTCACTGCTTCTGTGGCTGCCACTGTCCAATGCCAGCTAGGTCTACTCTGCCAGGCGCTGGGCCTCTGCAACCAGCCTTTGTGATTCCTGGTGTCTGGTATCCCTGGTGTTGCCAGCTCTGCGTATTCACTCTGCCCACGCTACTCAGGATGCAAATCCTAGGTAGATTTCCAGGACTTTTGGAGCCTGCACTACCTGTGATGGAGCTGTGTTGCAGCAGCTCGGGGGCCCAGGGCACAGGAGGGCAGATCCAGGTGAGGACAAGCGGGCCTGGAGGCGCTGCTTCACTGGGATCTTGGGGGCCTGTGTCCATGAGACAGGGCTGGAAGCAGGGAATCTTCTGGAAGGTTGTGTGAGTGCCAGACATTCAAATAAAGAGCCCTGGCCCCTCCCTCACCACCTCAGCCACCCCAGGGGTCCCTTTCCATTCTCAGGAATGCAGCAGTGCAGCCTGAAATTGGGGCCACACTGCCTGCCTGGCTACACTCATGCTGAGTGGAGAGTGGTGGCTTGGTAGCCAGGGTGGACCCTAAAGAGAACTATCCCCGTCCATGGGGTGCCAAGGGGAGCCAAGGGGAGTCAAGAGGGCCTGGGCATGGGGCAGACAGCTGCTGGTGGAGCCAGACACCTCTGCTTTGTCCCCTGGTACTGCATGAAGTGGACAAGGACCAGGCACCACCAGGACCCCTTGGGGCACTCTCGTGGAGGTAGCTCACTGGATACTGCTTTTGGTTGCAGCAACGTGAGCTGTCCTCACTCCCACTGTGTCACCCTGCTTCCCGCAGCCGTGACCCCGACGCTGGCCCCTTGGGAGTCCTCACCCTGCTCGCTCCGTCTGAGAAGCCCTCTTCTCTCCTGGGCATTACGCCACTGCCTCTGGACCTCTGCACACGCCCTCCCCACCTGGGCTCCAGGGTCGCCACCTTCAGGAGCCTTCCTTTCCTCACACTGCTCCTGGTTCCCATTGTGCGGGCTGCTGACCGGCTTCTCCCAGGACACATCTGGGCCTCCTGCCCTGTGCTGCCCCCTTTGTGGACGAGTGCGGTGCAGCGCCCTTAGCCCATCAGTCGGCATAGGCTGCAAGAGTCAGTGCTGCCTTATTTCTCTGTTGCTAATGGTGTTTTTAAAACATATGAAATAGGGGCAGCACGAGAGTCCCCTGGGAGCCGCTGGGAGGCTGCGCGTTGGTGCCACACGTGCACTCAGTGCTGTGCTCCTGACAGAAGCAGAGCTGGGGCCCTGCAGTGGCCACACCCGGCGCCCTGTCCCCACAGCACCCAGCTGCAACTGTGGCTCTGCTCATCCTGACAGGCCGAGGGAGAGGAATGATAGGTGTGGCCTCTGCCTGGCCTGTCCCACTCGGGTGACCTCCCAGGGCCCCTTGGTGCTGTAGCTGCAGGGCTCTGGTCTACGGCAGGGTGGGCCATGCTGTGTGTGACTGGTCAGGCAATGTGCAGGGCCACCCCCTCAGCTGTCGCGTGTGCTGGGGTGCTGCAGCAAGGCCTGTGGGAATGGGAGCCCCGGGGGCGGGGTGGTTTGTCTGGGTCCCTGTTTCTAAGTGGCACTGTCTCGAATTCACAAATTCTCTCTTGATCTTGGTTGCCAAGAGCTCAGAAGGAAGTTGTAGTGTGAGGTCCATTTTGCTTGTGATGCAGCCATCAATGCTGGCCTCGCCAGAGTGGAGCGGCTCCTGCATGGATGGTGTACGGCTGCTGGCATGGCCTGACCTCTGACTCCAGTCCTGGGGTCCCCTGTGTTAGCGCGGCACCAACAGTGCTTTGCTGGGGTGCCCCAGCGCAGCCGTCTGCTGTGACAGCCCGAGTCTCCGGCTAAGCCCCTACCACACTACTAAATATTTTAGCAAAGGAAAAAATTTTAAAGCGTGTGGCCAGATGTCCAAGTTGACAAAGTGCTCAAGGCATTTGACTGATAAAAAGCCCGAGCCTCTGGTAGCCAGGGACTGAATACCCGCCCGAGGCAAGCGTGCATGCCGAAAACATCCCAGGCTGCTTTGTGCAGGCTCCGCGCGCCGAGGTTGGAAGGGAACGTCCATCTGTCGCCGCCGCCGCCACCGTGCGCTCTGACACTCAACAAAGCCAGATCGATCTTGGAGCAGCAGCAGCTGCTTTGCAGCGCCCAAGCAGGATCCATGGCTGGGAGCTGGCACGGCACAAAGGGGCGGTATGAATATGCATGAGCTGGGCCGTGCTGGCCCCGGTCCACCTACTGGGGACCTCTAGGGGCCCCTGCACAGGTGGGTAACTCACCTGCACTTTGCTCTCTGGTGATTAACTGCTCCCTGGCAACTCTGCCCCGTTCCTGGAGAAGAGACAGGACTGTTGGGAGGCTACCATTTCCTTCTGGGCTGCGGGCAGAGGCGGGCCCAGGGCCCATCTGAGGCAGAGGGGGAGAGAGAAGGCTCAGGTGGGGTGGAGGCCCAGAGGGAGGCCAGCCGGGCACACCCAGGCACATCTTGTAAAGAAGAGCTGAAGCTCCACAGAACCAGAGGTGACCCGGAAGGATTAGGGGAAGTTGGAGCTCAGCTGCTCCGAGAACTCACAGGGCTGATTTTCAAACCCCTGTGTGAATGAGGCCACAGGGGTCCCCAAGTATGTTTGAAATGCAAAGACACAAATGCTTGTACTCTGAGGGGGTGTGACCTGTACCTGTATTCTTTCTTTGTTTTTGTTTGATTTGGCTTGGTTTGGTTTTTGTCTTTTTGAGGCAAAGTTTCACTGTGTGGTGCAGGCTGGTCTTGAGCTCACTTTGTAACCCAGGCTGGGAGCAACCCTCTTGCCTCAGCCTCCTGAGTGGTGGAATTACAGGTGTGCAACACCACACCGGGTCTGTTCCCATATTCCTTTTTATTGAGGATTTTAAAAATTATTTATCTACTTATTTATTTGGTACAGGGTCTCCCTATGCAGCTCAGCCTCGTAGTGATCCTCTCAGCTCAGCCTTCCCAGCTCTGGGATTACAGGCGTGCGCCATCCCTTTCAGTCTCAGTGGCCGGCATGGCGTGGGTCCTGTACGGCATGGAATACTGGGATCGAACCCAGGTCCTTGTGCTTGTCAGGCAGGCACTTAGGCCCCTGAGCTAGCTCTCCAGCCCAAGTCCCCATATTCTTCTGCTTGCTTCAGCAGCATATATACCAGATCCCCATATTCTCACTTGTACCACGAACGTGTTGATGTCCACTATAAAGATGAAACTAATGACCATCTGCATCTCCCTCAGCACCTCTTTTGACCCTGAAACGGACCCTAAGGGCTAGGAGAGCGTCTCTTGGATCCTTTTTGGCCATAGCTGAGTGCTGGTTCTGGCCCTGCCCATGTCCAGCAGAGGTGACTGTGTACATTTCCTCCTTGGCTGCTGTAGACTGAGCTGGCACAGTAGCCCTGAGGTCTGGCCACCACGCCGGGGCTCAGGGGCTCTCCCCGACTCCATGGGGGAGCAGCACACTAGCCCTGAGGTCTGGCCACCACGCCGGGGCTCAGGGGCTCTCCCCGACCCCATTGCAGGAGCACAGGCCACGCTTGCATGTGGCGCATGAGCGCATCCTACTTTCTGGACTGCACAATGTGAAGCCTAACGGACTCCCAGACCTGGAGGTGCAGCAGCCCCTGCCGGGGAGGCATTTGGACGACACCCCTCGGGGGGAGTTCAGGAAAGGTGTTTGAGTGCGGCGGCCCCGGCCCAGCACCCAGGTCCTTAGGAACCCAGTGTTTCCTGTACCCACTCAGTCTTGAGGCCCTCTGGCCCAGCGCAGTCCTACGAACCCCTCTCCCTGGTTCCTGCCCAGGCTGTGACCCACCCCCCCTGGAGTCCCCTCCTTGGGGCACCTTGGTCATCTCACAGGAGCTGGCACTGTGGAAAGGCCACCCAGCCTGCATCTT
>NDGN011465543.1:0-13245 GCA_002564285.1 Tympanoctomys barrerae
TTTGAGGAGAATCAGAGTCATTCCATTTATGTTTCAGGTTCAGACTTGAACCTGAATATGATTGTTCAAATAGTGGTGACTTTCAGAATCAAATCTGAGGAAGCTACTCAAGCAAACCCTTTCAAATTGTGGAAAAAAATCAGATAAAAGATGTTACTCAAGGGAAGTGTTGGGGTTATGATGCTGATTGGTTGTGAGTTGCATGTAAACAAGGACATGTACAAAGTACATCGTGGTGGGAAAGCTGAGTTGCAGATGTTTTGCTTCTGTCCACGTGACTGGAGCTGTCCTATTAACCTGCTGATACCTGACCCATACTATAGGAATAAAAGTGGGTGACTGGGCTGGATTTGGAGATTAGGACAAGGTAGCGATTTTAGTTATTTCAAACTAACTTTAGTTAGTTATTTCAAACTAATTTTTTCATGTATGTGCTGTAAACAAAGCATCAATACAAGCATTCATATGTATCATATAATATATTACCTCGGACAGCATTGTTTAACAGAAGTAAGATGTCCACTTCACTCAATACATGTAAAATATAACCTTTGCAATATATAATCAATGCAATATCTATTAGCCTCACTTTTAGGTAAGTCTTTAAAATATTACATACATTCTGTAGCTATGGAACATCTAAATTCACATTACATATACTTTGCGTTCACCTTCCTCCCGCAGCTAGTGGCTTGCGAGTTAGACAGCACAGATAGAAAAGTGCAGAGAAACACAAAAAGCTCCCTGGGGACAAGAGTGCTACCTGCGGTGACCCAGGAGTGTTCTCTAGCTTGCATCACAGTTCCCAGTTCCTACAGTCCATTGGAATAAGCTCAAGCCCCTCAACACTCACATAATTTAGGCTCTCTGAGAAACGGTGGTGGCACCAAATATAAATCTCTTTGTTTTGGTTGCAGAAATTGGGCCAAGTTTACATGGATCGCTGACAAAAGGGCTGGCACCAAAGCTGAAGGTATCTGTTTACCAGCTGAGTCCATAGCTCACAGGATGTCCCCAGCCTGCCTCCCTTCCTGACCCTCAGGGAGTGTTAGACTCACTACTGAGTGACAAGGAGGACTGTTATGTGTGCCTGGCATAAAAGGATGGAGAGGAATGGTGAATGTGAAAAAAAAAAAAAACTTACTACAGTAGAATAAACATTGTTAAGAATGATAGGATTATTATGTTTAATTCAGGGGTTCTTTTTAAAGATTATTTCTTTCTTTATTTTTTTGTTACAGGGTCTCTCTACACAGCTCAAATTCATACTGACCCTTCTCTCTCAGCCTCTCCAGCACTGGGATTACAGGTGTGCCTCACCATGCCTGGTTTCAGAGCTAGCATGACACACCCAGGGTTCCAGAGCTGGTAAGGCATATGGTACCTGAGGTCGAACCGGGGTCCTTTTACTTGACAGGTAGGCACTTAGATCACTGAGCTATCTCCCCAGCCAAGGCTGAGTGTTCTGGAGGGGATTAATTGCAGTATGTCTTTTACGACAATATTTATTTTTTTAAAAAACTACACATAGAATTTTTGTCACATTGCATGTACTCATGCATCTTAGTATTTTATACCTGCTTTAATTATACATTACCCCTTAAGAAAACTTAGGTGTTTATTTCAAAATGACTTCACAATGTGTAAGCAGTAGCAGTGAGGGCTTACCCTTGTTATTCATCCTGGAAGCCAAACAGGATAAATATCACACTTGTATATTTGAAATAAATATCTTTCCATTTTCAGGTTTTTAGTCTCCTACTTGACAGACATGCTGTTCTGTTACCGCCAGCCCCTGTGCTTCTCTTGTCCTGCAGATTAGATTTGCAGTGCGCATTTGGTCTTTTCTCTAAACTGTGGCTCTAGTGTGTTACATTGTGTTCCACTGCGCCAGGTTTTAAAATACGGCAATTAAAACTCAACGAGGGCAAGTCATAAATGCTGGCTTTACCCTCAATAATTGTAGTGATCGAGCTCACTCGCTGCATAAATTGTCAACATGGACAGAAAGTTGTCAGTTAGAATTCAGGGTAAAATGTCACATGAAAGGGTGTGTGGTGTGAAGGTCACAAGTGTCACTTCGCAGTACCTAGACACCCTGAGGCATCACGGAGGATTAGGGATCCTCAAATGACCAGAAACCCCTTTCTGCAGTGCCACAGTCCTACTGTGTGACCTTAGGCAAGTCACTTACCCATATGCTGGCCATTTTCCTAGCTTAAAAATGATGCTCATGATCTATATTCAGCTCCACGATGCTTACAGAGAGCTTTAGGGTACATGGATGGCAGGCCGCATTTACATGTAAAGTAGTGTTATTATTCAAATCCCCCTCCGCTAATTACTCGGCAGCAGGTGCATTGAAGGAGAGAAAATGAGCAGAGAGAAAGGAAAAATTGGCTCTGAAAGTGATGAAAATCTGATTATACTAAATTGGTTCATTCTAAGATAGAGTGGGGTATGCTGTGCTGCATGCATGCGCTAGTTCCTACCAAATCTCACTCTGGATGGGCACGCAAGCAGAACATGTCTGATCTATGCTCTCGGACTTGGAGCTGAGAATAAACTTAATAGATTTGCAACGTGCTCCCCAGAACCACTCACTGCACAAATGTAATTTACATTACTCTTCAGCACTAAAAACTTTAGAAGACACTTGATTTATCACTTTAATTTTAATTTATGATGTATTCTCATATATGCATAAGGATCCATGTAATTAATTAATATTAAGGGGCTGGCCAGATAGGTCAGTGGATTCAAGTGCCTGCTTAGGCAGATGAAGGGACTGGTGTTGGATACCTTGCATGCCGTGTCAGCCCCCCTCCTGGGCCATGGTGAGACTGTGGTTGAGACTGGGCATGGTGTAATCCCAGTGTTTAGGAGGCTGAAAACAGTAGGATCACCATGAACCTGATCTGTGTAGTGAGACCCTGTAGAGACTATACTAAATACAGAAAAAATATTAAATTGATATTAAATTAATGATGATGTTGTTGTTGTGACTGAGTATTGGTGACCTCAATGTTCATTTCCCCAGTTTTCAGTACTATTGATCTATAATGATATGTAGCCAAATTATCCACTAAATACAAGTTTTGGGGGTGTGCTTAAAAGAAATAAGAATGAAAATGACTTGCTTGGAGAGAATAAACACACCCATAGCATTCTAAAATATTACACTTTGGGGCCAGGGAGATAGCTCTGTAGTCTAAGAACCAGCCTGGCCAGGATCTGAGTTTGATCACCAGTACCACATGCCATGCCAACCCTGTACTGAGCGGGTCGCCGAAACCGGACATGGTGGTACACATCTATAATCCTAGTGCTAGGGAGGACGAGACATGAGGATCATTACAAAGCTGAGCTGAGAAGTGAGACCCTGTACCAAATAATTAATTAATTAAAAAATATTGCACTGTTTCCTGCAAAATTTGCTGATAAGGCACAAAAGGTTTGAGAAAATGTCACATTGAGTCTCTTATTTTTAAAGTGGTAGATTTTCAGCCAGCATTTCTAAGAGTCTTCTCGTGACTTCCATTCTGTAATTACTTGCTTGTTAACATTCTCTTGGTTGTTACTGCTAATGCACAACCTTTTCTTTTGGCTATTTATGCAGATCTGTGAATTGATTGCTGAAAATTCTGCAGTGGCTGTTCTGTAGGTGTTGTTTTCTCTAGTACTGCGGGTGCAGATTCTAAGCGGGGCAAGGTTATGTCAGCTGATCAAGGTCACACCATGTAAGAGGTCGGGAAATGAATTTTAATTTGCTCTAAGTGACTCCTCGGCATACAATTTTCTCACTGTACTGTACACCTTAGACACTACATTGCCTCCCAGGTTTCTCTCCTTGTGCACACTTACTGGTTATCTCTCACCTTGCCACTTTCTTTTAGCTCATCCACAACAACAAAACATGTGCATACAAAATCTGGTGGCACGGAAATAACTTCTTTGAGGAGCTCTCTGAAAAGATCTGGGCCTGCCTTAGTAATTATTGCTGAAATTAATGTTATCCGGCTAACCCCTAAAAGTGCCTGACATTCTTTCTTTGTGACTAATTATTTTACAGACGGTGCTTTAATTGCAGGATGTAGGAGGTACTTTCTATAAATGCTTAACATTAAGAGGGGACATGATCTGCAGTCCTTAGATCATTAAACCTGGTACCAGGAATAAGCACACTTAGGGGACCAGTGACATTTGTCAAAAGAAGCCCATGTGCTCTGTGGAGGGCAGGAGGCCCAACTCAGGAAAGGTAGACTTATAATCAACCTGTGCTGAGTGCATTTAATTATTTACCTGAAGGAAGATATGGGCAACCAGGGCCTTCTCCAGAGAAATGGCTATTCAAGGAACAGGATGCAGAAAGTGAAGGCCTAAACTGAAATCAACATCTAAAATAAATTCCCTGCCTGCAGCCATCACAAAACAGAGGCTGAGGAAGCTACTGAATGGGGCCTGAGTCACAGGAGGGCTGTCTGTCCCTTGGCTCCTGTCTGTCTCTCCTATGCTACTGAAAGCTCTGTGAAAGGGGTCTGCTTTCTTGTCCCGTTGTTCCAGATGAAATCTGGTACCTAAGAGAAAGCCTCTCATATTGCATGCACTTTTTTATCTCCTTTTTAAAGGTTTATTTTTAGAACAAATCTGTAGTACATAACAATTTGATGATAACAATATGTAGTGTAACAACTATTGTTGATATTCTATTCTTGTTTTGAAAGTCTTTACCATTTTAATTGGTTTATGTTGCTTTGTTGTTGGATTTGTTCTTGTTAATTTGTTTTTATATTCCTCTTCAAAATAAGTATTTAAAAAAAGATTCCAGAGGAGGGGAATTACATTCATCATGGGGAGTTGATTTATGTGCATCATACATTTCAATTATTTCTTTTTATTCACTTTTCCTTCTCTCCTTCCAACTCTCATCTCTCTTTTGCAAAGATCTGTTTCCAGTTTTTGTTTTTGCTCTTTAATTTACTTATATTTTAATAGACAAAGGGGCTAGGGATGAAGAAATACAAGATCTTGGTTTTAGACCTAGATCCGAAAATATACTTGGTAGGTAGCCACTGGAAATTTTTACGCAATTGCTAGAGCAGCATCAGTATTTTCAAAATACGATCTGTGGCCTCCAGTATCCTACAAAGAGTAATCAGCGGCACACACATTTCTGCATCCTGCGGTAGGTCGGTGCACGCAGGAAAACTGCACAAGAAGTCTTAGACTCTCAGCCACGCATTCTTACACAGACTCAGTCACAAAACCAGCCACTGAACCCAGTGGTTTGATTCCTTCATCTACCCAGTTCTTCAGTGGACACACCTTCATGCTCTTATTTATCCACATTTATCAACACCGACTCTGTTTCAGGGACCCCCCAGGAAGACTGCAAGATGTAATCTAGACGACCCCCTCAGAAAAAAAGCCCAGATAACGTGGAACTTGTGCTTGTCCTGAAAAGATTCAAAGACATCCACACACTAGCTGAAGAAAGAAATACCCCATGCTCAGTGTCTCCATAGATGGTAGAAAAGAAAAATCTGTAAAAAAAGAGATGAAAATTCTATCACTCTGCTTTTTGTACTAAAAAGAGAGTGCTACAGACTCGATAAATTACAAAGAAAAAAGTTCTATTTTTGCTCATGTTCTGGAGGTCTTGAGAGGTCTCGACTGGCTGTGCCTGAGTGAGGACATGTCCTGAGATGGCTTGAGGCCTCAGCAGGAAGGAGGCAGGCATCATCTGGAGGCCTTCTCCTAGGCTGACTTTTTTTTTTTTTAAGTCAATGGAATTCAGTAATGGGCAACTATCTCTGAGGAATTTAACGATTCCTTTGGAAGCTTCACTTCCACACACATAGTTATTTCCAACTTCTCAATGTCTCAACACAAGTGTTAAATTTCAGCTCATAAAGCTTCAGAAAACAAAGCAAACCAAGTCTAGACCATGGGACAATGATATGGGGCAATGATGCTTGACTTTCCATTGATACCTGGTGTTCTATTTGATGAGATTACTTTGGATGAGAAATTATTATCTATGAAGATGTTTAAGCAAGTATTATAGGCAAAAAATGGGAAGTACAGGTAGACAGGAGGAGGCTCGGCATGTGTGAGCAACAGCAAAGAAACCAGGGGTCCTGGTTTGCAATGAAGGAGAAGAGCAAAGAAGGAGATAGGAATTCAAAATGTAAGCAAGAAAGAATAGGTAGGGTCAGAATGATAATGTCTTTCCTTCTCTGCATGCAAAGTCATGGTAGTCAGAAAAGATAGCAAAATACCTATGGAAAATAACCCCTTTCATCCCACTCCTCAAAAATAGGGGCAGGGCCTCTGAATATGGTGAATAACCACTACTACAAACAGGTAATATTTTGTACCACAGACAATTTTTTAAAAGAAGCTCATCTTTTTTTATTTTATATTTTAGAGAAGGGTTTACAGGGTGTTCAAGGTCTCACTACTAGATCAGACCTGTAGTGATCCTCCCGTTGACAGCCTCCCAAGAACTGGGATTACAGGTGTGCAACACCACACTCAATCCCAATTACCATCTCAGAGCACCCTGGGGCTGGGGCCAGCACGGTAGGCCCGGAGATTGAACCCCCGGCCCTTGCACCTGCTTTGAAGTGCTGTAATCTACTGAACTATTTGGCCAGCCCTAAGGAGCTCATCATTAATGGGCCTTGCAACCAGCAAGCTGTAGGGGGAGTGTGCTGCTCAATATAAGTGAAAAGAGAAAAAAATATTTTACATTGAAATCAGATGGAAGATGCAGTGGTTTCTACAGATATATGGAGGATAATTATATCAAAAAATTGAGTGTTTGGAGGGAGTTCTGAGACTCAAATGGAATGAGATCCCTGGCTAATCTTAGCCCAAGAGACATCTAATCTCAGGCTCCTACTGATATAGATCCTGTATTTCTAACTTGCAAAGTTATGAGTTAATAAGTAAGTGATGTTTAAGCCATTGAATTTGTAGTGATTTGTTATGCAAGCAAAGAATATTAATACAGAAGGTAATCATTGATAAATTGGGCTTTGCATGGAGGAATGACCAAGTTTGACTTTGTTTCAGCAGATGATTTAGCCTACCTTGAGGGAGCTCCCTGTGGATCACCAAGGTGGGGGTGGGGAAGTCAAATGGAGGCAACTAGAATATTTGAAGAGCAGGTGGTGGTGCTTGGTTTAGCTTGGCATTTCCTGAAGACTTATGAGGCAGTCGGATTATTTTGACCTGAGACACAGTCACATTTAGCCAACTGTGTGATGTGAGTGGGAAAGAAAGGAAAGAGGAAAGTGTCTCAGGAAGGACGCTGGCTGCAGGAACGGAAGAGGAGATGGATGGGCTGATGTCCAAGAAGGTAGGACAAGAAGAGAATGGGTCAAAAGAGAGTCAGATGCTCATTTTGGGAGGTGATTAGAATGAGGTACTCATACTAACATACAAAATGTGGTGGCAAAATGAGAAGTGGGTAGTATTTTAGAGTTCATAGAAGACCTAAGAGCTCTAAAAATTTATGAGGCATGCAGTGACATAAAATAAAAATCACTGTGCTCAGAATCAGCACAGAAGTGTGATTAAATCTTGTGTTTGATGCCTTAGGGAACACCCACTTACTCCAATATAGATACAACCAGAAACTTTTGCTTTGAGATTCTGGGTGATTTTCAATCAAATCTCCCAAGATGACTGAAAAACAAAAACTCCAAACAGAATCATGTCAGGAAACCAACAGCACAGAATGAAGGAAAGAGCACTGAATGGACAGAGCAGTTGAGCCCTACATGTAATCTAACATACATCAACTGAGAAGGGAGTGCAGGACCCAACCAATGGGAGATCAGTGAGATTTTCATAGCATTTTGAAATTCAGTGGATGCAAGAGTGAAATGGAGATGAGAACTTGCATATAATAATGTAAAGCTGGCAAAACTTGAATATCAGGGACCAAGAAGCGAGAGTTGGTGATTGGCAATGATGTGGAGATGAGAAAACTTTAGTAATGTGTCTACGTAATGCACACCCTGGCATATGCCTCCCTGCAAAAAGAAATCTTCCCCTTGGCCTTTTCCTGCCTGCTCACATATACCATTTTAATCCCTCTTAGATGAGCATTGTTTGATTTCTTGACAAATTTTCCTCTCTATTTATACATGATCAACCGAAAATATAAGTTCTCTTAGCTTTACTGGTGTTTAAAATGAAGTTATATTATCTATACCAGTCTGTTTCTTATTGTTTTCTGACTTTTTTAATATTCCCAATTTACCAAAAATCAGCTCATGGAGTATTTCTTTTTTGTTTCTTCCCCCCCCTTTTATCTCACTGTATCATCTATTATTTAACCAGTTCTCTACTGAGAGGCCTTCAACTTGCTCCCAGTCTTTTCCTCTTGCCAGGAAGGTTACAAAGGATAACCTTCTTCATGCATCATTTCTCACCACTTTATGTGTATAATAAATTCCCAAAGTGCTTTCTTAGAATGCTGTGTTGTAGCTGCTGTTAGAGCTTATTTTGTTGATAGCTTTTGTGTTTGTTACTTTGGACATTAAAACCAAACTAAACAAAATCAAGTTAAGTGAGTTAATTACAAAAGGGAAGAAAATAGTAAATGACAGATTGAAGGTAGTTTCAGAAATAGAGCCCCAATGCCTAACAAGGTATCAGCTCTCCCCAAAGGAAGTCATGGTAAGGAAACAGAAAGAAAGATGCCAATAAATAAGCAGTCCTTCCATCTCCTTGGCTGGAGGTTGACAGAGGTCTTATCCAATACTTCTTTCTTTCTCTGTGGATTTTGAGGTTAGGTCTTCTGTTTAAAATGAAGGTGTTACAGTTCATATGAGAAGCTTGAGCTGTATGGCAAAAATCTTGAGCTAGATACTGTAGAGAAATGGAAATCTAAGGTCATGGAAGCAGAAGAGTTTCAGCGTAGTGCTTTGGGGCTAGCTGACCTCAAAACACATTGTTGATAAACATATGGAAGACATTATTATAAATTTAAGTTTTAAAATTGTAAGAGAATTATGGTTAGTTGATATAAAATAAACTTCAAAGCAAACAAATAACAAAAACCCAAGAACTTCAGCTCATTTATTTTTCCATTAATTAGGAAAAGCTTGATGTCATGGTTTGTATGAAGAAAGTTCCCCCAGAGGCTCATGTGCTTAGAGATAGATGGGCTTTTGTGAGATGAGTGGATCATTGAGAATCTAACTTCATCAATGAATGAACCATGAAGGAAATTATGACTCATTCCTGGGAGGTGTAGGAAGTGGGAGGTAGGGTCTGGCTGAGTAGAGCAAATTGGGGGGACTTGTCTCAGGGAAAAGTGCCTGATACCTGACTTCTTCTGCTTCAGGTCATTTCCACTTGGTGCTTCCCAGGTGCCTTGGTGCCTGCTGTTTCTGCCCCTGTGCCCAGATGTTTCTGTCCTGTCACAAGTCCCCTCCATCTGGTGAGCCAACTATAACGTAGAGCCTCTAATGTATGATGCAAAGTAAACATTTCAAGGGCCAGCCACATAGCTCAGCAGATTAAAGTGACTGCAAGCAGACACAGGGGCCTGCCGTGCGGGCCTGCCACCTGGGGTGCTCTGAGATGGTGATTGAGACTGGGCATGGGGGCAAGCACCTACAATCCTTGCACTTGGGAGGCTGTAAACAGGAGAATCACTATGAGTCAGAAAAAAAAATAACATTTCAACCTTTAAGTGCTTGTCCTCAGGCAGTTACTCAGAGTTTAGGAAAGCTGACTAATGAACTTAGCATGGTGGAAGCAACAGGCGGCTGCTTTCCCATCCTGTCCAGGCTGCTTCTAACACAAGTGATCTTGGTAGACTGCATGTTGTCCATAGTAGATCTGTTCATCATCACGTTGGGGTGGCTTTTTTTTTAAGTTCTAGTACATACAAACCACACATAAGAAATGAGCCAATGACACTCACCTTTTGAAGATTCGCTACAATACTGTATATAAGAATGCTCTTACAGATTTAGAGATATAACGTACTAAACATTTGTGGCTAGCATTGCGTCAGAATAATTACTTCCTTTCTGAAGTTACACTATTCATTTGTGGCACATACACAGTTTGCTCTCCTCTATATGCACAGAATTTCTGAGCACACCATAAATTATGGCTATCAGATCGGCATTTCAAAGACTATACTCTTATATTTTATTATGACTGTGTACAGATAAATAAATATGTCTTATCATATTTTTAAAAGAACAATTCATAGAAAAAAATATTCTAATTTTATCCATCAAATATATTTTTTTCAATTTTAAAACAGCTGTTTGGCATCCAATAATCTATTTTTCCTATTATTTTTCTCACAATCATTGTACAACAATAAAACTATACTGGAGGCCAATTCATCTTGGGTGAAAAATATACCATGTCATCCTTCTTATTGCTACTTAGTGTCAGCTATCTTTCCCTGGACCATCCTGGTTTTAGTCTTGAAAGTTCCATGTTCAAGGAAACATAAGATTCCAGAAAACTAGAACAGTTTGTCACACTCTCACAAGATCTAATTCAGTACACAGATTTTTGATGAAACCATATTTCATGTCAATCACTGAAGATGGCATAGAATGCATGAATCATGAATAGACTAGAGAGAGTATCTGGTGCAAGACAACTATTGATTCATAAAGCTCAGGGCTTACCATGCCAGCTCTATCATTTGCTATGACTCCTTGATCTCTGATGACCACTGTATAATGATACATACACTTATTTCCATCCACACATTCAGAACATGGTCTGAGAATTGCCTTTTCACCTCCCTGTTTTTCCTCCCATGAACACTACCTGCCTGTAGAATTAATAAATTGGTAGGAAAAAGAGAAAAAGGCAGTAGGATTACACCTGTAGAGGAGCTGAGACTGGACAAAGCTTAACAGGCAACTTTTCATCTTGAGCCAACTCTACTTATTACAAGATCATGATTGACAGGTAATTACAACCTGATAGGATGGGATTAAGTGTAATACGTGAGAGTACTATAAAGGAGAAGTGTCCCTCCATAGAGTCACTTCAAAAAAAGTAGGAAAAGTGGAAGTATGTGCTCCGACATGTTTACCAGCTAAGACTAGCATCATGTGTGTAAATGTGTATGTACGTATATGTGTACATGTGTGTGCTGCCAGACAATATAATGAGTTCTCCCCAGCTTAATTAGATAATTTAGCAAGTTTCTGAAGAGGGGATGGTGCAAGTTTCATTCTTCAGAAATGCAGAGTGAGGTCTCTGCCAAATGAAAGGACACATCTCAGAGGCAAGAACTGGCCTGTCATTGAGGCTGGGCTTGCTAGTAGAGTGTAGAGATTGTGGCTGAATACTGAGAAGTCAATTTCAGAATGTTTGATTTTTATAAGCAGCATGTAAGGTGTAATTACCCAAAACCCAAGGGTGGCTGATGGTAACTTTGATGATTTGAAGAGTACGCATCATCTCACAAAGCTAAATACACCCTGCCAAGCTCTGGAAAGGCACAGAGTAATACACCAGCTACAAAGCAGCAGTCTGAAGACCTCAGATAGCCCCTCTTTTAAACAGGATGTTTAAAGTATCAGAGTTGGTTCAATACTTTTTCAAAAATAGGAAAAGTTAAGAGATATATTTTAATTGGATTCTCCTGTCAAAATGAATTATAATGAAATATATTATAAAAATTCAGTTAAAAAAGTCCATGGTTTTAAAGGCTGGCAAAAAATATTCCTGTTATTTCCAAAGGCATATGTCATTTTTGCTTTGCTTTGTGTATGCTAAGGATGTTCTTGACTGATAGGATATGGAGATGCAGTGATAAAGAAGATAGAACCTTTTTTCTAAAAAGAGAAATATATATGAATGCCAATAACAATATAAGAGACAAATAATAAATGCTGCAGATAACATACAAATCTGTGCAACATGGAATCCAGGAACAGAGGTAAGGGTAGGAGTAAGGGCCAAAAAAATATATTGATGAAAAAACTGATTTGGGGATTTTTTTCTCACTAAGACTGCACTCAGTGTTTGGACAAATTAACATCCTAAGAACTTCATGGTAAACACCTGGAGGGTCAAGAACATGACTGTAGCCAAGGCCACAAGTTGTCAAACACATGTTTTGTATCATGGCAAGGAGTGAGTTTGGGTGTGGCAAGCTTTCCATGGGATACATTTGTATAAACCTTAATGGTCTTTTCCCCAAGCCACGTTAAACCACACATATCTCAGTGGGTGCAAGTAATTTTAATATAGAAATCATGTAGCTCAACATTTATCTCTTCAACATTCTATAGCTACCATTGCCTGGGGCTTCTGTCTGAGTTGCCATCTTTCAAGTGATTTTTTTTTTCACTGCATAGCATCTCATAAATCAAGATATTTTCCTACTTCAAAAACAGCACTTAACCATAGCACTAGATTTGTAAGTGGTTTTGGAAATTCCTAGCTATATAGTTTTAGAAGAATCACAAATCCACTGGGGGCTTAAACCTCATTTTTTGCAAAATGGGAAGAGCAAGTGCTGCCATATGCACTTGCTTATGAGAAGTGGCCTCCTCTCCTCCTTCCCCTCGGTGTTCATGGCCACTTCTTATTGGTCAGGTGCAGTTTTCGTCACTGGAAATGCAGCAGCAAACAAAGAAAACCAAGGGTTGCACCTCGGTCAACCATTACTCTAAGGACAGACAATTAAAAATAAAAGTTTAAGTAGTAACTATGCTAAAAGACGCTAGGTAGTATTAAAGAAACGAACTATGTAGTGAAATCTGAAAAGCATAAAGACAAGAAATGTCATGATCATCAAATTGATATCAAAATGAAAATACATTGCAAATAGTATATAAATAATATAATAGGACCTGCCTTTGTGGTGTCCAGATAGTAATGGGACATGGTAAATTATACAAGAGCACTTTCAGTGCATTATATTTTTTCTTTCTCCTTATAAAGCTAGTAAACCTTACTTTCTTTATCATTATTTTACAGATAGGCTGAATACATGCAGATTCAATAGAATTATTCTACTTGTTAAAGGAAAATTCTACATTAGCAGAAGAGAAATCATCTTCTATGTTTTTCCAAACATACACATACAATCCTGCACACACATATACCCAAAGGAGAAGTACACAGGCAATGAAAATCCTCCTTTAAAGACCAAAGTATCAGATTAGAATATACTTGACATCTCCTGAATTCATCTGGAAATTGCTCTTTGCCCCACTGGATTTTCATAGG
>NDGN011465547.1:0-11880 GCA_002564285.1 Tympanoctomys barrerae
GCTAAGCTTGTTCTAAGTAGGTGCTTTAGACCACTGAGCCATCTCACCAGCCCTATTTTTAAATTTTTAAAAAATATTATTTATTTATTTTTTAAGAGATGGGGGTCTGGCAGTGTTGCCTAAGCTGGCCTCTTGCCACTGAGCTTAAGTGACTCCCTCATCTCAGGCGCTGTCTAATAAAAATAAAGTGCAAGAGCGGAGGTGCTCAGAACGTAGCTCAGAGGCCAAGAGGGCAGGGAAAGGCAGCCTCGCCGAAGCTGGCACCAGACCCGGCTCAGGCTGGACCTGTGCGGAGGTTGGGGGTGGGGCGCTGCAGGGACAGGCCCGATGACCTGCTGGCTTCATTTCTTCCCCTCTATATCCACTTTTAAAATCTCAGAGGGGCTGCAGTTGCAGGTGTGGCTCAAAGGCAGAGCACTTGCCCTGCAAGCAAAGACCCTGGCTCCCATTGCCAACACAGAAATTCCTAACACACGTGCATTTCCTCAACTCTGACCGTCCATTCTCCTGACTATCAACCATACTCTTGTCCCTCTAAGTCACACAATGTCCTAGGCACAATGTCCTCAAATAACATTCAGATGCCTCACCATTCGTGTCCCTGTTTGTCTTCTTTTTTGAGACAAGGTCTCCCTATGCAGTCCAGGCTGGCGTTCACCTTACAGCAATCCTCCTGCCTCAGCCTCCCGAATGCTACAACTGCAGGCATACGCCACCATGCCCTGCTCTGTCTTGGTTAGTTTTAAGGGACTGCCCCCCGGCAGCAGCAAGCCCTCAGGTCCCTCTGTGACTTGACCTCAGTTAGCTTCATGTCAGCTGGTGTTCACCGGGCCACTGAACAAAAAAGGTGACTCACATGGGCCCCCAGTTTCTGCATCATTTCATGGGGTGGGGGTGGCTGTCCCGAGGTTTTCTTTCAAAGTCTTTCCCCATCCAAAGTTCAAATTGGAGCTGGCCAGATAGCTCAGCAGATTAAAGCACCTGCTTAGGCAGACCCAAGGGCCGGGGATTCGAGCCCTGGCCTGCCCTGCCAGCCCTGCTCCCAGGGCACGATGAGATGACAAATGAGACTGGGCGTGGTGGTGCATGCCTGTAATCCCAGTGCTTGGGAGGCTGAAAATAGGAGGATCACCACAAGTCTGATCTGTGTAGTGAGACCCTGTAGGCCCTGTACTAAATGCATAAAAAACAAAACAAAACACAAAGTTCAAATGCCCCCAGTATAGTAGTGGAGTGTCCACAATTTCAGTCACCTGCAGTTAACCTTGCCTCAAGCGGAGCACCATTTGGTGTGGAAACCACACAACAATAGAGACAGGTATGAAAATGCCATCTGCCCGCACAACAAGGTTGCAACTCTCCGCACACTCACCCTGCCGCCCTGCCGTGAGCTGCCCAAGAGGGTGGGCAGGTGGCTGCCGCTGCCTGGGAAATAAAGTCATCTCTGTGGATGAGCCCTTCGAGAGTCTCCAGTGGGACATCACGCCCCTGCCCTCACCCCAGATCCCTCCCACACCCGTGTCCCTGAGGACGAAGCCGCAGCACTCACCTCCTGCAGTCTGACCTCCTCGGGCTGCAGGATCTCCAACACGCCGCTACTCCGGATCTCGGGGAGGTCCTGCCACAGATTGAACCTCGAGTGAGGGTTGCTGAGCAGGCAGATCTGGGGCAGGGGCCTCCTCTCGGGCGGGCTCGCCAGCTCCTCCTCCTCCTCCTCCTCTTCCTCATCCTCAGGGGTGTCCTCGCCAGCTGGGGACCCGTCCTCAGTGCCCTGGATTTCCGCATCCTGCTGCCTCCTCGTTTCAATTTCTTGGAGAGTGGATTTGTCTCGGTATTCCTNCTGGGATCAAAGAGTTTTAATAGGAAAAAGAAAAGGACTTTAGATGAATATCACCAAGAAAGCCAGACTGCTGCGTCTCGGCAGCAGCCTCCAGGGTTGCAGAAAACACGGCTGTCTTCTTTTCTAGGGACAGAGCAGCGTGCACATCTTCCCCAACAAATAAAGTCACCCCTGAACACATTGCCAACTGCACCCCACAAATGCAAGCTTTTCCCACTCGCACTAGGCAAAGTGAGAATGCAGAACTGTGTGTGTTTGTTGCCGTGCATGCGGAGTTGATGGAAGTGCCCCAATTATGTTTTTTAATATCCCCCAAAGGATCCTTCCACAGCCCTAAATGCTTCAGCATTAAAATTCAAGTATATTCATTTGTGAAATGGGAGTAGTTGTAAATCTTCATGCTGAGGGAAAATCAGCATCTCCTCAGGGTAAGGACTCCAGGGGCCCATGCAAATCTATCTAAGTGGCAGGAAGGAAAGACAGGCCGCTCGCAATGTCCCCGTCATGGCTCCCTGAGTTGTACTGAGTTGTACTCCTAAGTGGAGGCCTCGCTCATCTGCCCTGGGAATTAATTGGCTCCTTACATTTCTTAATCCACACTATAAAGCTTCTGGGCAAAGGGGAGGGACCCTGAACCCAGACAATTAAGGTTCTGTGTTTACTGGGTCACAATCTAGCAGAATACAACCTGGAGTTCACGTGACAAAAGAATGAAAAAGAAAATCAGAATCTAGGCTAAATGTGACCCAGGCTAAAAATATGAAGCTAGGGCCCCGGTCACCGCATAAGCCAGTGCTACTGTGACACCGGAGAGAATGACCACACCTGTAGAACAGTTACCCTGCAATTCTGACACTGTCTACACTGGTCCTTGCAGGTGGAGCTGGGTTCATTCTCCAGCGCCTAACAATGAGCCGCCACCTGGAAGGCACTCAAACATCTGCTGAACACCTTCCAAAAACAAAGCCTCTGGTCAGGCGTGGTGGTGCAGGCCTGTAATCCCAGTACTCAGGAGGCTGAGGCAGGAGAAGTACCACAAGTTTGAGGCCAGCCTTGGCTGCAGAGCAAGACCCTGTCTCAAAAAGCAAAGCAAAACAAAACAAACAATGCATCCTCCAGAGTCCACAGAAGTTGTCTCCTTTAACATTTACCCCTGCACTGTGGGGATCAAGCCAGACCCTTGAGCATGCTATGCAAGTTCTCTACCCCTGAGCTATACCTCTACTCCCTTAGCAGATTTGTTTAGGTTCAGAGATACATCTAATGCATGCTACAGCTGCCAAATCCTGGGTGAATACTATCTGCAACTTCTCAGTGGGATGCAAACACCGAAAGACAAAAATATTAGCTTTGTGGGTAGATGGGCTGAAAATAGTATTTCTGAAATCACTTTGTGGTAGCTGCTGTGGGCTACCTCTCCCCTGTTCCCTCCACCCCCGGCTTCCCAGGGGTCAGGGTTTGGCTCAGGTGTGACTGCTCTGTGCTCTACAAAGAGCAAGAGCAAAGATCTGGCCCCTGAGGAGACCCTTCCTGAGATGCTATTAGCCATGCTGAGTTCCTCAACAGAGGAGCTAAATAAACTTCTATCTGTTTAAAGGACTCAGCTCCAGGTATTTTATTCTAACAAACAAAACACATTAAGACATCCAGTCCAAGGTATTTTTATTACAGAAAAAGAGTAGATTAAGACACTAGCCAAGGAGAAAGAGTAAGGGGGATACTGTCTAAAGGCTTCTCAAAACGGTGTCCCAAGTAGACTCTGGAAGACAAACCACCTTTCCTGCTTTTATGGGTGGCTGCTCGAGTATGTGAAGCCTGGAGCAACTGCAGCCATCTCCTCCGTCTCACAAGACCCAAAGGAAGCTGGGAAACAAAGCAGTCGGTGACTGTTTAGGCAAAGGGACCTTCTTTCTTTTTGGTTCATTAACTGAGACAAACCACCTCTACCACTTGTGATCACTTTTGCTGAGTATATTTTTTACTTGTAGCTAAAGCTACATTCAAGTAATGTTAGAATCTTTTAAATTTCCTTTTTTTCTCTCACAAGGTATCTACATCTTTATTTATTTGGTACAGGGTCTCACTTAGCAGCTCAGACTCGCAGTAATCCTGCTGTCTCAGCCTCCCCAGAGCTGGGATTATAGGCATGCACCGCCACACCCAGTCTCAGTGGCTGGCTTGGTGCAGGCCAGCATGGCACACAGTACCACGGATTAACCTTTCATTTATATTTGGCTTTAATTCTAATTACTATACAAAGAGTAGATTACTGGAGGAAACACAGGGTCTCTGATGAAATCTCTGTACGCCTTTTCCTAGTTTGTGTTTTGTACATTTACGTGGGTGCAACTTTAGGTGAAAGGTGAGTTTCCTGCATGGCTGGGCCCCCGCATCTCACAGTCACAGAGCTGAAGAGGCTGCTGCCAGGCGACCTGCTCCCAGCTGGCCTCACTCCTGCAGGACAGTGACCCCTGCCCCTTGCCCCAACACCTGACTCCTTCCAAATCCCTCTTCTTAAAGACACTGATTTGTCAAATTGAAATTTCTAAAGGGCAGGCATCCTTTATTACTTGTATTTACTGATTTTTTTTCTTTTCTTCTTTTTGTAAATGTATTTGGAAGGGGTCTCACTACACAGCTTGAACTCGCAGTGATCTTCCTGTGTTCAGCCTCCCCAGTGCTGGGATTACAGGCATGCGCCACCATGCTCTGTCTCTGTATCTAGTGATTTCTATTTGTATTAAAATTTAGTGGGCAACAACTATGTATTTAGTGAGCAGCATCTATGTGGCAAGCAACATAGGCAACAGCAGCCCACGCCGATCACGTATAACACAGGCACACACGCACACATGGGGCTGTGATCAAAAACACAGTGAATGTGGGCTTCCTTTTATACACATTGTGTGAACGCTCCACATCCCCCACACTCTGCACACACTGGTCCCTTCACTCTTGCCCCTTTCTGAAGCAGCTCTGGAGTCTTCTTTTGTAAGTGCTGTCACTTGCACGGCCGTGGATGCCTCTGAGTTTTATTTTTGTGGTCATTTTGACTCTGGGAAGGAGCCAGAAAGCACACGGTGCCAGACCAAGTGAGTGGGGTGGATAAGGGTTGTGGGCCAGCCTTTCTGCCCAGTGACACTCAACAGCAGTAGCCATTGTATTTTTATCTTACCTAACAAAGGCAGGAAAGAGCACTTCCAGAACTGCTTCAGAAACTGGCAAGAATGTAATCCTAGACCTTGGGAGGCTGAGGCAGGACGATCCCTACAAGTTCAAGGCCATCCCAGGCTACATAATGAGTTCAAGGCCAGCCTGAAACACATAGCGAGACCCCCATCTCAAAACAAAAAAACTATGTAAGACCAAGGAAGTGGTAAGGGCAATGGATCAGCGTTTAAAGCAAGAAAGAGGATTCTGGTGTGTGTGTGTGGGGGGGGGGATTCATGGCACCGAATCTTTTACTGTAAGAAAACTTAAATTCAAACATTCACCTTTTGTGTAGTCAGCATACTCACACACATACCCACAAAACTTCCTACAGGCTCTCAGGCCTGGGACCCACCAGGGCTGCAGCCAGCGTGAGGACAGCCAGGCATCACGTCCCACATGGTCCCAGCATGTTTTTGCCTGGCTTTGCCAACAGCTGCTGCCAAATCCAACCCAGTGGGCCACACGATGGCCCCAATTCGCTCCACTTCTACCCTTTACTCCTCTGTGTCCTTGGAAACCTCCATCTCTTCCTGCCACCTGGCACAGGACCGCGACACTCACAGCACAAGCAGCCAGGCTGCTGCAGGGTCCCGAGCACCACATGAAGTCCCCCAGTGTGGCTGTGAGATGGCTGGGGACAGCCCCACACGGTCATCCCACATCTGTGCACCCCCAGGGGTGGAAGGTACCCCGCAGGCACTGCGGAGGACCTCTGGGATGAGACACCAGATGGCAGGCTCTACTCCTGCCAGGGAGGAAACTGAGACTCAAGCCAGTGCCTAGCCCAGCCCTGTGTCTTCACAGCGGGCCAGCTGGGAGGAAGTCTCTCGGAGAGGCCGCTGCAGCCCCTCATCACAGCTGGCTGGGCCCCTGCGGGTGGCAGACCACAGAGTGACTGCCAGCAAGCTTGGGACAGGCCTGGGGGCTTACTTTCAAAATCAGGATTTCCTACCTGACCATCAGTTTCAAATGACCCTTCCCCCTTATATGCAAAGCAAAAGCCACTGACTGCTCCCCACAGCCTGATGCGCTGGGGGCCTCTAGGGACAGTTTAGGGAAGGAGTCTTGCAACCTAGTGGCTCCACCACCAGCTTCCAGCAGGGACTCAGGGACAAGGCAAAGCCTCTTGCTTCCAGCTTCCACCCTGGAGACACTGTTCATCTGAGGTATGGGACTGGAGAACAATCACACTTAGGGAAGAAAGCTTTTAAATCAAGAATTGTTATTTAAGTGAGTACAGAGCCAGCTGTTTTAACGACATCGAAGAATACACTTAAGCAGCCAGGGCCGGTTCCAGAGGAGTGGAAACCATGCCACCTCTCACTGTTGATGACAGGAGAAATCCTTTGAAGTCACTGGCAATTTTTTTTTTTTTAATGCAAGTGTTGGAGTTATCGAACACATGTGAGCCCCCCTAGGGTATTCACAGTGCTTCCTTGCGGCTCCACAGGAACTGGATGGGAACATGGGGCTCCCTGGGAGAGCAGAGCCCTGCGCAGGTCTCCTTCCTAGCTAGGGTCCTCACCTCAGCCTTTCCTGCTGTGCACACGAGGGCCCTGTGCACCCTCTTCCCTCCTCAGCTCCCCAGGTCATCCTAGCCCTTCCCTGCTGGGAGCTCAAGGAAGGACCTCCTGCTCAACTATGTCACTGCAACCCCATCTTCCTGGCAAAAGTGACAGGGGACAGAGGGCAAGTGGACATCTCTATCTCCAGACACACACTTGCTGAGTTAGTCTGGGGGTGCAGCACCAATAAAACCTGGCAGTTTTGCCCAAGAAGCCATTTAGAACCACATATGTCAAAGCATCCCATGTGCACGGGGCCCCTCTGGCATCCCCCTGGCACGCACAAAATGAAGCCGATGCCTACCAGGTTCACCCACCTATCTGCTCGATGAGGTTTCTCCAGGAGTCGGCAGGGATAGGGTGGATCATCTGCAGGGCCTCGGTGAGGGTGGTGGGGCTGTCGGCCAGGGCTGGGCACTCCTCGGGTGTGGTCCCATTTCCAGGGGTGGAGGAGGACTCACTGCCAAGGGGAGGAAGGCAAGCTAGTTATTTTTAAGCAACGACGCACACCTCGGAGGCTCGCAAGAGGCGTCGCCAGGGTGGCTGCTGGCTCAGGCACCCAGTCCTGGGCACCCAGGCGGAGGGGCACAGGGGCGCAGTGGCAGCCTCGGCCGGGCGGGCCCCCTAGGCCCGTTCTGTCACCGCACCAGGGCGCGACGGGGTGATTCACCCCACACCAGCCCGCCCAAACCTTCATGTTTTTCGAGCTCGTGGGCAGGCAGCGGAAACTTGGCGCGCCCTGCCTGCGCCCAGCGACTCGAGGCGGCCCCGACGGCCCCGCGGCCAAGAGGCCACCGCGCCCCCCCCCGCACCCCCCCCCCCGCTTGTCGCAGCCCCGGAACCTTGAGGACCCCAAGTCCCGGGCCCTGGGTCAAGATCCGCGAGGTGGGAGCGCGGGGCGGGACGCACACCCAGGGAATTTGGGGTGAAGGCGCAGAGGCGACCCGCGGGGGCCGGAAAGAGAGCGACCAAGACGCACCCTCTGGGGACCCGGGTCCGACGAGGCCCGGGGCGAGCAGGGGCGCGGGGTCGGCGCGGGGGTCGGCGTTGGACGCCCAAGCGGGCGGGTGGCGGCCGTCGCTGGGCGCCCGCGGGAAGGACGCTCACCTGCCGGGCAGGTGCCCCGTCCCCGAGTCGCGCGCGTCGCTCTCCGAGGTGGAGCTGTCGTGGTCCACGGCGCAGGCAGCGCTGAAGGCTGCGGCCAGCAGCTCCATGGGGCCCGGAACGGGAGGGAGTGGGGCGCGCGGGGGGCGGCCGGAGCCCGGGCCGGGCCGGGGGCGATGCGCGGGCTGTGAAGCGAGGTTGCCGCGCGCGGCTGGAGCCAGAGCTGCCGCCGCCACCACCACTGCTGTCGAGCGCTCCCGCGGGCGCGCGCGCGCGCCTGGGGCTCCCGGGTTGCCATGGCAACGCGGCGCGGCACGGCGGGCGGGGTGGCGGCGGGGGCGAGGCCGGCGGCAAGGGGCGGGGGCGCGGAGCGCAGCGCAGCCAGGACCACGCGCGGCTCCTCCTCCCCGCCGCGGCCTCTCAGCTCCGGCCGCTGGAGCGCGAGGAAAGATCGCGATCTGTGCTGCGCCTCCGTCGTGCGCCCCTCCTGGGGCCAGTGCAATAGCGCGGCGAGGGGACCTCCTGCGCCGCGCACCCGAGCAGCCGCCGCGCCCACGCGCGGTACCCCGGTAGCCTGCCGCGGCCGGCTGCTGGGCTATACCGGCTCCGGCGCCTGAGCCCGGCCTGGGGAACGCGTCCCCGCGGCGCCCCTGCCATTCCGGTTCGTGGCAGAGGCTGGGTTCACAGGCCCCCTTGCACCCTTTTCCGGACCCCGAAAGTGGAGCGGGACCCCCCCCGGAGGCACTTCTGAGCCACCTCTGGCCTCGGAGGAGACGCTGGCGGACTGGGATGGCTTGTGGGCGCAGAAGGAGAAACAAAGTGGCCCTAATTCTCTACGCGCAGTTGCCGCCTGGTCACGTTTTGTTTTGGGAATCTGCAACTTCTTGTTAGCTCCTGCAGTCCTCTCACGGAGGGAGAAAAATAGGCAGCTGGAGTGGAGCGCGGTCGACCGCCCTCTTCCCGGGATCCTGCTCCTTCCCCGCGGTCCCTTCCCGGGAGAGCAGCGTGCTGCTCCAGGACAAGTGGGACATCTACCACCTCTGCGCCCCCTCATATCCTGCCCATCCACAGTGCTTTAAATGAACACATGCTTGGTTGCCTCCCTGCACCCCCTTGAGCTCAGGCCTTTGTGCCAAGCTACAACTCCAGCACCCCCTCCCCATTTTTTGTTTTTTAATTTTTGAGACAGATCTCACTAAGTTTAAATTGCCCAGGTTGGAGTTGACTTTTAAATCCTGCCTCAGGCCAGGCATACAGCTCGGTGGCACTAAAGCCTGCCTGGCATGTGCAAGGTCCTGAGTTCGATTCCTGGTACCAAAGGAAAAAGAAATCCTCCTGCCTCAGCCTCCCAGAGTTCTAGGATTACAGGCAGATCTTCCTAGTGGCCGTGGCGGTGGTGGCAGGGCTCAGTTACTAACTGATTGGCTTTAATCTGTTCACCAGTGTGAGAAAAGCTAGTGTGATGGGAGGGGTGACAGGAGGAAGTTCAAATAGAGGGGCATTTGAGGAGGGAGCTACCTTGGAAGGTACAGGAGGGTCACCCACCATTCCATCCTCCTTTTGCACTCCCAGCTTTGCTTGCAGGCCCAGCAGCCGCAGCCCCTCAGCCCTAATTGGGGCCCAGGACCTGCTTTCTAGTGCTTAAAGCCCAAGGACGTCTGAATGACACCATCCTCTTACATTGGATTCCAACCCTCCCCTATCCCATCCTCTACCTGTTCACGGGGCTCTCCACTGCGACCTCCCCCACCTGGGCTGCTAGAACACCTCCCTCCCTGAGGACTCTGCTCACAGCTCTCAAGCAGCCGGGGGCTGGTTCTGGTGATCCCTTTTGGGCTGAACGCTGCTGACTTCTTGTTCACCCTCACAGTGGGCTCTGGAAAAGCCCTGACCTGGTTCGTGAGGGCCCCGCCTCATGAGTAAAACCTGCTGAAGGCCCCACCTCCTCCCATCACTTTAGGGGTTGGGATTTCAACATGTGTTTCAGGGAACACAAACCTTCAGACCAGTGTTCTGCCTCCATCATGTTGAATCCTTAACCCCCAGCTCCCTTACCCTGCCCCCCAATCCCTGTCTCTACCCCTTCTGCATGAACTCTAAAATTGAAGTCTCGGGCTGGTCAGACAGCTCAGTGTATTAAAGCATCTGCTTAGGCAGATGTGGGGATGGGGCTCGATGCGCAGGGTGCTGTGCCGCCCCCTCCGGCATGCTGAGATGCGATTGAGACTGGGCTTGGTGTTTTGCAGCTGTAATCTCAGCTCTTGGGAGGCTGGAATTAGGAGGATCAGTGCGAGTCTAATCTATGTAGCGAAACCCTGTAGACACTGTACTAAACACATTTTAAAAATAATAAAAATAAAATCAAAGTCTCATCTAAATATCCTTTAAAACAAGTATGGCTGAGACTCAAGGTTGAGTCCTCCTGAGGTGACACTGCTGTGCCTCTGAGACCCTCTGGAACCCGACCAGTTCTGCTCCCAGACCGAGTGGTGCAAGAAACACCCTTCAATGCTTGCTTCCCAGGGAGGAGGAAGAGGAAAGAGGTGACAGGCAACTGAAGAGTGAAATTTCGTGGGTTGTGACACTTCACTCTGCCTTCTGGATCACCAGAGAAGTGGGGCTGCATCAGGAACCCCTGGCTGTCAGTGTCCCCTTTTGCTTGCTGAGCTGCTGCCTGCTGAGCCCGCCTAGGCCCACATCCAGGCTACTGTGTGCTGTGAGGCGGGGGCCGCACAATAGCCAGCCAGGAGGGTGTGGAGGCTCGAAAACCAGCCTCACCTCCTTCGCTACCATTGTCACTCTGTGTGCCAAAGGCTCAGAGAGCTCTCGGGGTCCCAGGGTCCCCACAGCATCCCCCCTCCTTGGTCCTAGTCTCTCTCTCCCTTTCTAAGCTGCAGGTCTGACTTCAAACCCTTCATCACCTGAGGCCCAGCCCACCTCTGCCTGCTGTCACCTGCTTCTCAAGGGCAGCAGCCTATGCTTCTGGAGGCTTTGTCCTCACCGCCCTTGCCGTGGCTCTAGGCTTTTCTAAGTGCTGTCCCCGCCCCAGGTCTCTCCCTGCAGGGATGCCCTCCACCTGCTGGGCCCTGGCACCCCCGGGAAGACCACACCATGGTTTGTGTGGCTTCACTATCCTTTAGGTTTGATGTGACACTAAGTGGAAGCTGTTACCTTCACACTCTGCTGCACCAGAGAAAGGAGGCAACTTTTTAAAAAGTGAATATCTTAAAGTGAAATTACATATATTAAGAGCAGTATAATAAAATCTTCCAAATGAAAAATAAGCTAAAAATATCCTCCTAATTATAAAATCTCTTGGAAAGTCACTGAGTTCTGAGGCATTTAACCTTAAAGCTAAATTCCCTATGTTCTATTTTTTTGTCATATTTCGTGCTTAGTAGGCAGCCTGTTATTAAAATCTCTGCTTTAGTGACATTTTGCTCTGAATCATTCACAGAATAAAATCTTGAAAAACAGTTCAAATATCCATACCTGGCTGGCACATAGTGGGTGCTCTATAAGTACTTGGGAATGAATTGATGGTGTATGTGTATTTTTTTAAAGTAATTTTAGATATCTTATCCAGAATTCCTTCTTCGTTGGGGTTATAAGAATCAGAAACAAACAAAAAAAAAATCAGAAACAAAGTAGGCTTTGATTTACTGAAGTAACAACTTGAGTTACTTGAGTTAACTTGAGTTAAGCCTGGAGGAGTCTGTAAGTTCATAATCTTCTTCCTAGTGCTAAGGGGAGAATTTCTGGGAGAGGAAAGGACCTTCAAGATGACCCATCTGGGCCAACATTTATCTTGCAGAAGCAGGGCTGAGGCTAGCTGAGAGGCCCAAGAGCTCACGGCTGAGCAGAGGCGATCAGAAGCTGGTGAGGTCAAGGCTGCGGGCATAAGGAATAAGGAGCTCTGGCTTGGGGGAGCGCTGCTGGGATCAACCCAGGGCCTGGCACGTCCACCCAGGGCCTGGCACGTGCTGGGCACGCTGCGCTAGAGAGCCCCAGCCTGGCCCAAGGGCTGCGCACTGCTGCTCACTTTTTTTTTTAATTTTCGGGGTCACCAGGCACGCCACCAGATACAGATACAAATGTTCCAGAGACATTTGCATTCTTAAATCTTATAGGCGGTGCCTCGGATCTCTCCCTCTCTGC
>NDGN011465564.1:0-12601 GCA_002564285.1 Tympanoctomys barrerae
ACTGTCCTACCAATTTGGTTTGAAACTGTCTCATTGCTATGTGTTTCTCAATAAAATTGTGGGAAAAAAAATAAAAATGAGTAACTGAGACACACACACAAAAATAGATTTTTTTTAATTTTTAAGAACTTGCTGCTAGTTATATTAGATCCAGTGGAATTTTTTTTTGTCTATTTACTTATTTATTTTTAGTCTATGGAAATCCTTAGTGAGAAACATGTGCTATATATATTTCAAACAAAATAATAACCTTTTTTTCCTGAAATTTTCACTTTAGTTTGGTATGAAATTGTTTACCATATAAAGATGGATCAAGTTTATATTTTTATTGCATATCATATACCTCAGCATTATAATGCTGTTCTCCTTGTATTTCATTTCATGTACTATTGATACTGCAACCTTGCTTTGCATCTACTGCCCAGTGTTTTGTGAAAATAGTGAGAGTCAAAATGAAGTCACTCATGTTGAATTCTAATAAAGTGAAGATGAGAAGAAAGGAGTGCACGCGCAGGGCCTGCCATGAAAACATCGTCAAGGGCTGTCTGAGGACCACGCCTTACCCAGGAGCCATTGCTGCCTCGCATGACAAATACTGAACTTCTGTGAGAACGTTTGCCAAGCAACTGCCTGTGCAACTTCAGATGGATACCACTCTTGCGTGTAGCCAAGGAAGATTGTTCCATAGCAACTTAGATAGCTCTGAATTATGCTTTCCATTTTCTCCCCCTGAGCTATGAGATTAGGCCGTGTCAAAAGATGACTGGGAAGCAGGCAGGACCTGTTAACTACAAGAGCCCAGAGTCATACATAGAACAGTTCCCCAAACTCTGCTCTTGGACTTCTGAGAATTTGAGGGTTTTTGTTTTGTTTTGTTTTGTTTTTTATATTTACAGGGTCTGTCAGGTCTACAGGGTCTCACTACGTAGATCAGACTCATGGTGATCCTCTGGTTTTCAGCCTCCCAAGTGCTGGGATTACAGGCGCACGCCACCACACACAGTTTCAATCACTGTTTTAGCTCGCCCCAGGGGCGAGGCTAGCAAGGCACACTGGGGATCAAACCCTGGCTGCTGCACTCTGTCTAAGCAGGCGCTATAGTCCGCTCAGCTATCTGGCTGGCCCTTGAACAGGTTATTGGTAGCAAGGCCTGGACCTGACATCAGCCTGAGGCGTGGAAGCCCAGCACCACATCTCAAGACCTGGATATAGGAGTTCTAATGGGTTTCCTGGAGACTTAGAAGGCATAAAAGGACACACTAACACTCCGAACACCTGACTGTCCTCACTCACACTGTGGCGCACTGTTTCCCAGACGCAGTGCGTCGGAAACCGAACGCCAACACTGGAAGGAGGGGAGAGCAACCCCAACTGGTAAGATTGAGCTAGGGAGCCACTTTTTAGAAGCGAGCTACCCAATAACACCCATATATGCCCATGGCCTGTCCCAGAAGTGCAGAGTCTCTGTTCTTTCTTAAATAAAATCATCCCCTTTAGAGTCTCTGTTTGCTTCTGAGGTTGGCAGTATCTGGCCTTCCTTTGACTTTCTGGGTTTGTCCCTCATGGCATGAAGCTGAATTTAGTTTGTGATTCTGTATGTAAGCTCTTTTGTTTTTCAAAAATGGACTTTAACTCTTATCACATTTTTACTTACTTTTATAATAGGTTTCATTTTAATTTTATATTTTATTAAATTGGTGGGATTACTAACAGTTTTTGTTTTGTTTTGTTCTTTCTTTCATTCTGTCTTTTGGTTTGTTTTGATTGTTGGTTGACCTGGAAGCATATGGAAGATACGTAGCCAGTTGTAGTTCCTAGCTAATAACAATCTTTATAAAGTTTAACAGCACTTAAATCTCAATTTATCATTTTGGGAAATAAAACTGAGGAAACTGGAAACTTCTACATTTCTTTTGCTTGCTTTATCCCTATTCTTATTTTTAAATGATATATTTTGATATGTTTAATTTGAATTTTTTTATCCAGTCTATTACTATGTTTTTATCTTGGTACCAAACGTTTACATTCTCTTTGTATTAAGAATTTTAATAAAATTTTAAATTTTCATTAAAATGATTGTGGTTTTGCCCATTAATATACATATTGCTACTAGTAAAATCATTATAATTCCTAGGTAGCTTTGTCTATAGATTCCATACTTACCTCTAATCCTTTCCAATTTTAGAACCCAAGTTCACCAAGCAGACTTTTCTGGCTCACATATGAAGACAAAATACATGGTCAGTCTTTGTATATTTATTAATATCTTTGTTTTGTCATAATTTATAGATAAATAAGATGTGATATTCACACCTAATAGACTACTACTCTGCCATATGAAGCACAAACTTCTTTTTTTCTTTTTTGGCAGAACTAGGGATTGAACTCAGGCCCTTGTGCTTGCCAGGCAAGAGCTTATTCTACTGATCCATCTCTCCAGCCCCCACAAACTTGAATCCTCTGTAGGGAAACCGATGCAGGTCGGGACACAATGTGTTCTGCAGTAAATCAGACACATGAGCTTATGTACCCCACAGCTTCTCTCTTTCTCTGTGGAAAAACCCGAAACACGAAGAGCCAAAGGAAACCTAGATAATAGGAAGGGGGGATGGCAGGAAGTGACAGATCTTTTCCAAGTGAGAAAGGGATCAAGGGATGGGGGAAGCAGGGAGAGGAGGGAAAAGGGATGAGAAAAGAATTGAGATGTGTTCTGTGCACGTGCCAACTTTCCACCAGGAACGGGATCATTACACAGTGCAAACATGGACTAGTAAAAGATAAAAAGTAAAAAAAAAAAAGTATGAATGAGCATCTGACTGCACATAGGAAGTCTCCGAGCATCTATTCTTTTATCTAAAATCTATAAAGGGCTGCTGACACTGAATACCTGAGCAGAAGACTGAAGCCACCTTAATTTTTCCTCTTTGGGGTCCTGTTCTATCTTCAATGCATGAAACGTTCTTTATTTCTAAATATGAGTCAGCTCCCTCAAGATCTATCATTCTGTTGTTGATCATTGTTTCACTGAACTTGGTAAAGCTAAGGCTGTGTGATGGGAAGATTCGTTTATTTTTTCCAATTCAGGGGAGCGTTTTGTTTTGTTTTGTCCTATTTTCCATTATAGATGCTTTTACTGTCATTTTGGTATGTTCTCTAGTCCAGGACTTGGTTCTTTGCATATCTATCTCTGTTGTTCTTATCCATCTTCTCACTGCTTATCTTTTTATTCTTCTTTCTTCATCCTTTTCACTTTTCTCAAATTTTCCCGCATGTCTCCGATTCAGTTTTTTGCAAAGCCAAGTTTTCTTCTTCTTGTGTGTAATCGACTCATTAGCTCTGCGGCAGAATTCATTTTGCCCTTGACTTATTTTCCCTTCTGTTGTTCATGTGATCTTGTTTTACCACCATATCATCGATCTTAAGTTTCATGGGGATTCTAGTTTAGTCAATTTTCTTGAAAATGAATGTTTCTGATGGTGCCATCATTTAAGCTGAGACCTAGAGCAGCTTTGAGGAAGACATCTCCTGGGTGGGGAGGGGATAGAGCTGCTCCTGACTCCACAGGGTCATTCTGTAAGCTCTTTCTTGCCCTAGTTCTTCCAGCCTAACAGGACAAGGGTCACTAACCTCAGTTACAGTCTTGCAATAAAGGAAAATAGCTTTTAGATAAATTTCCCAAATATACACATTTGGCACTGGCTAAATGACCATGACTATGTGGAAAGCTCTACAAAATAAATCAACATGCCATCTAAGTGTCATTGGGTGGACAGTTCATTGCTGTGATCTCTTCCGTCCTGTCCAACTCAAGCAATGGCATGATCCTAGAAGACGATGATAACTAATCACTGAAACAGTCACAAAACCACACTGCAAAGCCTGCCCCAGATTTGCTGGATGACATCTGGCAGCCACATCACTCCTTGTGATTGATTAGCGTGGGCTGGTTTGGGGAGGGCGATCGCTCCGTGACACTCCCTCTTGTTGTCTGTCTTTCCTTCATCCTTACCCCGCTGTCTTGAGGAGCCTTTTTAGGCTTTGCTTCCTGGTCACACAGTCTGTGTTCTCTCTTCTCTGCTCTATCCATTCACCTGCTCTGGACACTTGGGCCTTTCCTTTCTTCTAGACCAGCTTTTTCTAGGGATAGACCTCATTGGCTTTGCCTGCTCCACACCTGGCTTCCAGAAGTCCCACCTGGACCAACTCTTGAACTCCCAGTCGCCCAGAGACAGAGGAAAGGCAATCTTGGGAATGATCCAAGACACATCCTTAGTCCTAAAACAAAGCCACGCATGTTCCAGTTTTCAGCTGACTTCCTTCTTTGGCATTTGTCTGCTGCATAAAGAGAATTTTCCAGAGCTTTGAAAGCATATAATGACCATCTCTAGGTCTCCTATTTCTAAACTGTGATTAAAAAGAAAAAGCAAATGAACTTGAACTTGATGATGAAGCCCAAAAAGCCAGCACAGGGCCCCTCTCACTCCCGCTCCTTAAAAGTCATTGCTTTCAACAGCTACATTTTCTCCGTGAGCTCAAGACTAAGTTCCCAGTGACACACAATACATTTTCACTCAATTTACACCATTGTCACGTTCTTTGACATTTATATGCGTATGTAAAACACACAAAAATATTTTGTGTTTATATATTGTACAGAGTTGGGATGTAGAACTGGCTATTCACAGCAGGATTTCTTTTATCTACTCCTGAATGTGATGAATGGGATAGTTAAATATTGTACCAAAGACAGAAAATGCTCTGGTATGTGAATTGTTCCACCAGGGCAAGCTTTTCTGGCCAAGTACCAGTGGCACCTACCAATGACTGAAACAATTTTTTAAAAAACACTCTAAATTTACAAAATGCCTTTAGAGGGTGGTACATAGTTCCTTGAGAACTGCTGATTTAGATAAAATGATTTTTTTTTCAGTACCAGGGATTGAACTCAGGACCCTGTGCTTGCCACGCAAGACTTATTCTACTGAGCTATCTCCCCGGGCCTAGGACACCTTTAATAGATGCATTGGCCAGACCATCGGGTAGATGATCATCTAATGAGACAACATATACAGAGTTTAGAACAGTGCTTGGGCTGTTGTATGCTCTGTATATATTTTCACTACATAAAGAAACAAATGGAATAAGTAATAATCAAAATAAACATGCTCACTTTTTTAAGTTAATGAGCAAACAATTATGAAAGCTGAACCCATGTGGCCAGGTGATCTTTTGTTTAAAAAAGTAATATAAAAGGCATGCAACTTATAGGTCATTGTTGCATAAAAAGGAACAACAATAATCTAAATATTTTCTTTTATAAGCAAAACATAGAGTACTATAAATGTTGTTGGCCTCTGGGGAAGGGAATTGGGTAGCTAAGGGAAAGGAGAAGAGAAAGGCAGCATTTCATACACTTTTAAATCTTAAGTGAATGAAATGCTTAATTAACTATAAATAATAAGTATATCTTTAAAATTTTAGTTAATTTAATCAAGCATATATATCAAGATAATAAGATTCTTTGTGGTAGTCACAAATCAGGACTTAATGTAGATGACACTATTATTTGCTTTTAATAACCAAAACAACTTTTAATAGTGTTTCTTAGGTCCCTTGGTTCTCTATTATTCATTATTAAAATCAATGTCAATCATATTCCCGGATACCATACACTTTAATTTTCATTGCATAGAGAAATGTACCTGTCTTGGTTTACTAGTCAGACCCAGTTCATTGCCCCCAATCCCAAAGCCTCTGGGACTCTGAAGGATAGTAGACAGTGATAGTTTTGCATTATTTGGATAATCTAACCTGTTTGGGCCTTCTGACAGAGTAAGACCTGATCCCGATGGAGCTGGTAGGTGGGAGAGAGGAGACAATGGGACCATGTGAGACACATAGGAGGCACTGCAAAAGGAATTGAGAAACCCAGGAGTTTAGAACTATAGAATCCCAGACTTAGAAGGAAGCTTCAGAGACAAATCCCACTGACTCCTTGTTATGAGGTAGATCTGGAATGTCCCCCCCCCCACCCAAAGCCTCAGCTGTTCAAAGGTGGAGATTTTAGAAGGTGATTGGATCTTGACGCACCGTACTCATTGGTGGGTTTGCCCATTAGTGATCTCAGGGTCTGAGTGAGCTGTGGAGAGGAGGGGCTACTTGGTCAGAGTTGGTGGGTTGCTAAGGATGTTTCTGGAAGATTATAGCTCCTCTCTGGCTCTGCCCTTTTCTCTCCGCTTCCTGTCTGCCATGATGTGAAGAGCTTTCCTCTCTGAGGGCCTTCTACTCTGCTGTTTACACACTGAAGCTATCAGACCATATTCTGAAATTTCTGAACCTTTCAGCCAAAATAAGCCTCTGAATTTGTGGGTGATAAGTACTGTGTCCAACAAAGAAGAAAGTGATTCAGGCACTCATTTTCCTTCCTTCTTTCCCCTGTCCTTCCCCCTTCCCTCTTTACCACTTTCTACTGTCCCTTCCTCCTCCCCCTCTTCAATACTTCCCTTCCCCTCTACCCTCTCTCCCTCTCCCTCTTTCCTTAGCAGATGCTAAACCGAGGTTCAAAGCAGAGAACATTTTCTAAGGTCAATACTGAGTGGGTGGCAGACCTGGAATTCAAAGCCCAATCTTCTTTCTCATGCAAGAGATGCAGGGCTGGGGATATAGCTCAATGGCATAAGCATCTGCTTGGCAAGTGAAAGATCCTGAGTTCAATCTCTGATACCACAAAAAAAAAAAAGAAGAGATAAAGATGTCAAGGGTGGTGTCCACTGTCTTTGCAACCTTGCTGAGTATTTCCTTTGTTGCATTTGCAAGGAACATGGCAGGGAGAGATGGTGAAGGGGTTGGCATGAGCATCTGTCCTGAATGAAATTTAGAAAGCCATTAGGAAACACCTGAATAGCCACAATTTTCAAGCCAAGGCTGTGTGACTGTGGCCTGGAAGTTGTAACAAGGTTCAAAATCCTGCTATGGCAAGGCAAGCCCAGCCCAGGGATGGCTACTAGGGCCCGCCCTAGCAAACAAAAAACACCATCCTGGTTAAGTACAAACCTTCCCTCAGCAAGGACATGTAGAAAGACTCAGTTATGTTCTGTACCATAAACTCCCTCTAGGCACATCCGAACACTCATAGGACCTTTCTTACAAACAACTTGTGAATACCCTTATTCGCATCATCGGAGTCCTTGGAAAGCCAAAATATAACTGTTGTATTTTGTACCAAATTCAGCATGGTGTTTGCAAGACTGCTATCCTTTCTGGTCAGCACCGTAGGGCCTCAGAGACAGTCTCACCTACTTAGAACAACTGTCCCTGGAAGATTTGGGGATATTTTTTGGTCTCTTTCTGCTCTTCACAGAAAACTTAAGATAATCGGAAGAGATTCTTCCGTCTATTTTTAAATTAGGTTAGAAAAGTAGATTAAAGGTTTTATGCTGAGGAAAACAGAGATAAATATGCAAACATAAATTATGGAGGTATTAATAATTACACATTTGTGCTAAGTAACTAGAAAATTATTTGAACATTGATTCCATTTACATACGTTCATTCAGATTTGCCTCCCTGAAGCATGCAAGTCTTTGGGGTTTGAAGCATTTAATCACTTAGTAAGCAGCCCTCCATGGAATGCTGCCATTTATTTATTGTCTTTATTGATTTTTTCCTGCACAGGAGAATGCTAGTGGGACACAGAAACTGGCTGCCGGTGTGAAAGAACTCGATCTTTTCTAATGCTGAACAAAAGCGCCTGTCTTTGCCTCTTTCTTTTAAAGAGCAACCTATTTCTTCAAATGGAGTCAACCAGGACTAGAGAACTACTTCTCAATGTGTTCATCAGCAGGTCCTCTCATGTCCTCAGTGCCACTCGGTACTTCCAGATAGATTCCCTGGCTGGCGCTTGGTTACCTGCTCGGGTAGGATTTTAGCTCTTACCTAGAGCGGAATAGATAACTTGGCTCGTAGTTGGTACAGGGGGCTAACGCTGATTCTTAATCGATGTGGAGGACCCTTGCCCCAACACAATTGCTGGAAAGCCCTCAGACCCAAATCATTGCCTAGACATGTTGGTTTCCTTAGTTCATGACATAATTTGGATCTAGAATATTCCTACAGCGGCTCATGGTGAAGGCTTGGCCCGCACTGCAGCAGTACACGAAGGAGGGGCTTTGGGGAAATGACTGATCACAAGGTCTGATCACTTCAGTAGCTCATTGATAGGATCGTGCTTGAAGGGACTACTGGGAGGTGGTGGGAACTGTAGGAGGTGGGCCCTAGCTGGGGGAAACATGCCCTGGAAAGGCTTTCTTGTTCCTGGCCCCTGTCTCACTATCTTGCTCCCTTTGCTGTCTGACTGCCATAAAGTGGGCAGCCTCCTCTGCAGCTGCTCTCGCTGCCATAACGGCTCTGCTCTACCTTTGTCCCAAAGCACTGGGGCCAGCCAACCGTGGACTGCAGCTTGTGAAACCATGAGCCAGTAACCTTTTTCTCTTTTAGGTTGCCCATCTCAGGTGTTTTGTTACAACAACAAAAATCCCACTAACACAGTCCATTGTTCACTAAGAAGAGGAAGATAGACACAACAGTTAATGCACAGGAAGCATTGAGCTTAGAATTATGGGCTTTGGCCTCAGTCTCTTACTGTAGCCTCCAGGCCATGGGTCTGCCAGGTTGGGTATTGTTAGTATGAAGTTGTTGTCTTTGTCACTTACATGTTTGAAGAGATCATTTTATGTATTTTGCTCTAATAGTATCCCCATTTTATAGATGAGGACATTGAAAGGGTAAGTAATTCGCCCAATCATAGCATCATCCTTGGAGTGCCAGGCAGCACTCAGACCTTGATCTGAGTGACCAAACACAAACATTTCACCAGGAATCCAGCCATCTTCCAGCTGCATTATCTGCTGCCCATCCAGCTTAAAGGTAAGAGGGACCAATCTCTGCCCCCTTGCTCTCTGCCTGGGCTAGATATTTCAACTTTCTCCTACTGCTCTGAATTTCAAGTGCAAGTAGAGAGTTACAGTGTGATTATGACTTGCTTGAATTGGGAAGAGAGTGATGGGAAGCCAGAAATATTAGTTGACAAGGTGCCGTGCATTTCTGGAACTTAGAAATCCAGTTCCATTTTCCTGCAAGTCATGGAAAGTAAAGGCCTGTGCAGAGTTTCTACCTTCACCCTTGGTGTATTGGCCTTTCTTCTGTATCCTGGTTACTATCCCTCCCAGGGGAAGGATCCCAAGATCTCCTTTTCAATATTGTTACCATGGTACTAAGCCTTCCCAGGGTGGCTTTCTCAATAAAGCCTCCTCACCTCGAGCCAGGTGAGTAGTACAGGCAGAAGGAGTCACCCAAGAGAACAGACATAGGTGACCAGAAACATGGAAAAAGTTAACTTCTACCCCAATAGGCATTGCGAGTACTGGGGTCAAATATAAGTATTGCCTGACAGCCTAGATGGGGCAGAGCTAGACCAAGACCCGCTGGAGCAGCAACTGCCTAGAGGAAGCCCAGAGCAAAGACAGGCAAACAGCTCCAACAAAAAGGCTGCTGAGTCTAAAAATACTCATCAGGACTGTTTAGAGTTCCCCAAACTCAACTCAAGTAGAGACTTAACATTTCAGGGATGACTCCTTGAGCAGGTGGGACATAACTCCTCACCCCTAAGCATCAGTTACCATTTATGACTTCTTTCCAAAGAGCAGCATATGGGAAAAAAGGGGAAAGAGCCTCTCCAGGGGAGGATCTTGGCAGATGCAAGACCGAGGTGAGCACTGAGAAAGAAAATGCCCCTGACATTTAGAAACTAGTCTGGCTTTCACAGCTAAACCATGTTATTTCCAGGGGGACACTCTCACACAGAAAACTAAACTCTAAGTTATTCTGAGAGGATGATAAAGCGAAATAAATCACTCCTCAATTTTGTATAATTACAGACAATAGCAAAGTCACTCCGTCACCCCCAAAGTACCAAATACCTGCTGAGAGCCAGGCGAAAGAGTGACCACTACCTCTTTATCAATTATAGCTTTTCTCTGAGCTAGTCTCCTTCCTATCATTAAGATTCTGATACGTATAGCATCTAAATGTAGTAGATTGATATAAATAAGGATAAGCCTGCCTTTGGCTAGAGATGTACTATATCCATTCTTGGAAGAGGCAAAGAAAAAAAGAAACAGCCAGTTCAAATCCAAATTCTAATTTTATAAATATAAAATATCCAGGTTGCTACAAGATTATCACGATTTCTAGCCATGCTCAGACAGCAGTTCTTTGTGTAGGTTGTTCAACAGGGTTGTACCAGCCAGCAGGAGAAAAAGCCAGACTCAAAAAAAAAAAAAAAAAGGATGCTTATTTACAAGAAAGCAGCACTGATCACCCACACAACTTCCTGCCTTTGCGGGTTTTTTTTTTTTTTTCAGAAAGACTTAGCCGTGCAGAAATTCTACTTAATCTAACAGGATAATGTTTGATTTTGTAAACTATATAGCACATATGATTTGAGTGTGTCCCCTAAGGGTTCATACTACTAAATATGTGGTCCCAGTATAGTGATTTGGAAAGTGGTCGGAACCAGTGGGTGGCTAATAGGTCACCGGTGATATTGCTGTTGGAAGGGATCAAGTAGTTTTTGTGGGCCTTCGATTCTGAGAGAGTGACTCGTTTAACAGACCAGGCCTGGGCCCTCTCCCATCACAGGCTTCCTGTATCACCAAGTGATCTCTCCCTCTTGCATACAACCCTGTCATGATACCACCCAGCATCAGGTGATACAGATGGGGGCCCTCACCAGAGCCTGCATTTTGCTCTTTGAATTTTTAGCCTCCCAATTAGGACCTAATTAACACCTTTTTATTTATGTTACCCAGCCTCCAGTACCTAGTTGTAACAATGGAAAATAGATTAATACAATCGCAAGCATCTCTTATTTTGATGTTAGCTTTTCAATAAAATTTTGATTTTGATGGGAAGTAAAACAACACTTATACTAGCCTCAACTCTCAAATAAGATTTATTGACTCAGTCAGTTATGGAATTGCTTTGCTTTCTGATAGCATACAACTTAATGGGAACTTCTGCTTCCTTATATCTGCTCCCAGATCCCAACCAAAACTTAGTCCTATCAGGCATTCTAACATTCTCCTCCTGACACACCTCATGATTCCCCTTGGAGGGTATTCTTCCTATCTTAGTTATTTTTCTTGTTGCTAAAGCAAAATACCTGACACCTAAAGTTAAAGGAAGAAGGATTTAGCTCCAAGGCAGGGTACCATAGCAGAAAGCCATCACAGAGGAGAAACACTTCTTGGCAGGCAGAACAACTAGCTACAAGTAACTAGCAACAGGTCTCCTTCTGTCCTTCATATTGTATCCAGGACATCACCACCTCCTCAGGGCCAATGGCATTCACATCTTTAATCCTAATGTCCTTCTAGCCTTTCATCATAAATCAATCACACTCTAGATCCAGCCAACTCTACAAAAGCCTCACCTAGGACTACACGAGACTTTGAGGGAACATCTAGACACAAACCATAACACTCTCTTAATATCAAGGAGTAAGAAATCCAATGGGTTTATGTCCAGGTGTGTCCCTGGGAGTCTTTGATTGAAAGGCATTCATAGCATCAGCAGTAAATCACATTCCCTCAATATGAAGTAAGGTAAGAATAGCACCTAACCTCTGCGGTCCTTTTCCCACAAATCCATGGTCCCAGGCTGGCCAGGAATAAAGGGCCAGACAAACCAAAATTGAGGGGTACTTCATGAAATTCATGGCTTCCGCTCTTCAAAATGGTCAATGTCAACAAAAAACTAAGAAAATCTGAGGAACCACTACTGTCTAGTGAGACCTAAGGAGACCTGATGAATTATTATAATATGGTATCCTGGATGGAATTCGGGGACCAGAAAAAGGAACATTTGATGAAAATAAATACAATTGGAGTAGTGACCACAGGTTAGGTGATATCTTTTTTTTTTTTTCAATTTGTTTTTAAGGGATAGATTTTTACTTCAGGGTATAATTAAAATGATGCTGATAACATAGTATGTCTCTCCATCTCTCATGTCTTACAATCTTATCTTACATTAAGCAATGTGACTGTTACAGCTCAGACTTGTACCCCTTTCAGGTTGAGAACCCAGAAACTAGAGCGTTGGGTTGGCCTGACCTCATCTGGTGCACAAGTTGGCCAGTCCAAACCGTGTGCTCCTTCCTGGGCTTGGAGGTCAGCTCCAAGGTCAGCTCCACCAAAATCCTGAAGGTCAGCAAGATTCCTAGGGATTGAGTGAGAGCTGTTTCCCAGAAGAAAGACTAGCTGGCTGGCAGGAATGCAACTAACTTAGCATCCCTCTCACTGAGAGCAAGGTCCTTATTTCCCCTCTTATTTTAACTTCTCTTGTTTGTTCATGTAAGGTTTCTTTTTTATTAATTTTATTCAGAAACAAATAGCAACGAGACAGTTTCAAAACCAATTAATACATTGCATATTGTTGTCTTCATAGTATTCATAGTACAAGGTATAGACATGATACTCTGTCCAAATACTATTAGTACAAATCTTTCTTCTCATTGAATTAAGAGAATGTAGCTGTATAT
>NDGN011465574.1:0-10421 GCA_002564285.1 Tympanoctomys barrerae
AGGGAAAGAGAAGGAGGAGGAAAAGGAAGAGAGGAGGGGAGAGGAAATGTAAGCAAGAAAAGAAATAAAAAGAAAGGAGGAGAAAAAAGGAAGGAAGGAAGGAAAGAAGGCAGGCAGGAGGGAAGGAAGGGTAAAGCGCAGCCTGCAGGGACTGCTCTGTGCACGAGCTCCTAGCTGGCTGCAGGACAGGTGCTGGTCACAGGAGACACCAGCTAGGGTTAGTAGCCTCACACCCAACCTCTGGGCAGAGAGGGGCTGAAGCTTAAACTGTTGCCCATAGCTGATGACGTCATCAACCGTGCCTGTGTTGCGAAGCCTCCACAAGAGCCCTAAAGGACAGGGTTTAGGGTGCTCTGGAGAGTTCAACAGGATGGTGGTGGTGCCCTGTGCCCTCCCTGCACCCCCTTCCTCCTCACCCCGCACCTCTTCCTCTCAGTCCTCCACAATAAACCAGGAAATAAATTTCCTAGAGTTCTTGAGTGAGAAGCCAAACTCACAGCTAGCTGGTCGGAAGCCCAGGCCATGGCCTCGGGCACCACTGGCTTCTAAGACCTTGGGGCAGAGCGTCGGGCTGCAGGGCCTGGCACTATCTCCAGGTAGAGGGCACTGGCTGAATTGACAGGAAAAGTGACTCAGAGGACGCAAGCAGCTGCAAGCAGCTTGTTGCCTCACACCGTTGTCTCAGAAATATTTTACTATACGTGCTAATTTGTTTCATTTATACTACTAGTTTCACTTAGTCCATTGAAAAGAAAGTTTCATGCTAATATCTGTTTCATTTTTGTAAGTGAGAATCTTTGTTATGGACCTTTACCCTCTAGGTAAGAACATTGAGCTTAATTATTGTTATTCTCTTATTTTAGTATGAAATTTTGTTTTATTTTTTAATTTTTTCATGAAATGAAAAAGTCCAAAAATAAAATAACATACCTCATGTGCTTTAGGACCATGGAAGTTTTTGTGTTGAGCGGTGTGAAGACAAGAAAGCAGACAGACAATTCACCTTTCCACCACAGGTAGGTACCCCAGAGGGGGAGGGCAGGGACTCGAGCAGGTGCTGCACGACTGTTTTCTTACAACATTATTCCCAACAGCTCAGCTAGCCTACAACAGATAAATGGACATGCAAAGTGCACCTGCTCATATACGTGTGTGTGTGTGTGTGTGTGTGTGTGTGTATTGACGCGCTCGTGTGCGTCTGCCTCTTTCTGCGTGGGGGAGAGCATCCAACCTTAGAAGGAAAGGAAATGGCAACCCCTGCTCCCGGGATGAGGCCTGAGGGCTACGCTGGGGGAGATGACCGAGCCGAGAAGGCCAAGGTGTGTTGATCCCACTCCTGTGAGGCCCCCTGTAGCCAGTGCATGCAGACGGCAGGTCCATGAAGGGCTTCCCAGAGCGGTGCTGCGGGAGGCGGAGAGCTTAGTGTTTAATATGCACCTCAGTTTCCCCAGGGAAGATGAGAAAGTTCTGGAGATGGCCAGTGGCGACGGCTGCAGGACAGTGCGACAGCCTTGGTGGCACAGAGCTGTGGACTTTCGAATACTGCAAGTAGTAAATATCGTGGGCTGTATTTCATGACCATAAAAACACAAAAGACAAATTGTAAACATATGAATAAATGTGACTGTTTAAAACTTAGTGCCTGTATGACAAAAAGTGCCACAGAAATGTGAAAGGCAAAACCCAGCCTGAGAAAATACATTAGCAGCCTTTAGAATAGGCAACAAACTGAAAATCTTTAAAAACAATCAGCAAAAAACAATGCACTAGAAAATAAATTACTATAATATATGAGCAATTCACAGAACAGAACACCCAAAGGATCTATAAATATATTAAGTGTTCATTTACACGAGGAATAATAAAAGTCTAAGGGCAAACAATGACAATGCCGTACTAGTGTCACCACACAGGCAAACAATATCAAAGTCGGCTGATGCCGACTTGGAGGGGTGCAGGCAGTTGGGAACTTGTACAAACACCAAAAGGGCGTGCGTGTGGCCCGTTGGGAGCAACCTTTAGTAAACTTGAATACGCACACAGGTTGCAGAAGGTAATTGCACATAACTCGCAACGAATTTGTACCATATACTGTATGTCTCCACTGGTACCACAGAGGCAGCTCAGCCCAGGTGTTAGCCGACCTCAGATCTCTCCTGAAACCCGCAGCCACCAGAAAAGCCCAAGAGGTCCCTCTGTCTTCCTGGATGGGTCTCCTGGAAGGAGACAGGCACACAGGGTTAAATTTCAATGTAGGTAAGACTGGAGGCTCAGTGAGGCATTGGCCCCTGCTCATTAAGCTATGAAAAATGATAAAAGCCCAATGATGGCATCTTAGCCCATCTGTGCCACTCCGCAAAACACCTGCATGTGCGGGAGGGGTAAGTACTAGGAGCGCCTTCCTCACAGCTCTGGAGGCCGGAAAGGCCGAGGTCCAGGCTGTGTGTCTGGTAGGGGCCCGGGCTCTGCTTCCAAGATGGCGCCTTGCTGCTGTGTCCTCACACGGCCAACTGCAGAAGGGTGAAAGGAGCAAGGCGCCTGCCCACGGTAGGAGAGATCAATGGGCCAGCCTGCTTCCGCACCTCCCTTTTTCCTCATCCTCTCTTGAAGAGCCCTAATCTTATCCACGAAGGCCCCACACCCCTACCTTCATCACTTCCTCAAGACTCTGTCTCTAAATGCCTGCAATACATACTAAGGGGCACGTTCAGACCATGAGGTGTGGACAGGACTGACAAACAAGCAGAGCAACGTGACCCAGTAGTTGCACTCCTTGGTCTACAAGGGATGATTTAAAAATGTGGTGAATGTTTAAATTAAAAAATATATATTTATTATTACAGAAACTGAATTGTCATTAGCCCCTCAAAGTGCCACCCCTTCCTTCATGTTCTCTGATCCCAGAGCTCGTCCCACTTTCTGAGGCACTTCTGAAATCCTTTCCCGAATGTCTGTATGGAGCACAATAAAAAGTGCTGGGCGCTGTCGCCCAGTGCCGTGCTAGGGAGAGGACGGCCCACAGCGATATTCTCCTGCGCCCTCTTCCACCGTACTCCCCAGACCTGCCACCTGTGGTTCTGGCTCTTCCCCAGAGTCAAAGCAACCATAAAAGGAGGATCCATCCAGGCCATCAAGGAGGCCAGTGCAGCTAAAGATATCACGAAACTGGACCTTCTGAACTGCCTCAGAACGCGCTAAGAACAACAGCAGCGAAGGGGAGGATTTTGAGAAGGATTAAGGCAATTTGTCTTTTGCTGTAATAAATTAAAAAACATAAACACACTGTGTTTCGTTGTCACACCTCATACATGCTAGAGAAAACTTTCCACAGGAAAACACCAAGATGTTCACCGCAGCAGTGTGAGCAACGCAGGCGCGCTGAGAGCCGTGTGAGAACCTCCAACACGAAAGCCGAAAGGCCGCGCCCGTGGAGTCACACGGCTTCATGCTGCAGAACAGCTAAAATAAAGCGACAGGTCTGGTCACAGCAGTAAGTTAAAGACCAGGAACAAGACTGTGGAGGGAGGAAACAGGCTGCTGGGAAGTACGGCTGGCAGGGACTGTGGAATTCAAGTCTCCCCGGACGATAGTTCACGGTGGGCATGAGCCCGAGCACGCTCCGCACAATGGAAAAGCTGCGTGGGAGAGCCAGCCTCCTGGTGAGACACCAGGGTTTTCTGGGGCAGCGAAGAGAGGACGCTCCCAGACAAGATGGAGGCTCAACCCCAACTGGGTCCATAGTGCTTAATTTCTTTAGAAAATAAAAACTTGGGCAAATAGGACAGAATTTGAAGATTACGGCTGTAGGCTGTGATGGCTTGTGTCGAGATGAACCCCCACCCAGCCACAGGAACCCATAAGAGAGGTTTTTCAGGTGCGGCTGGATCCAGCTGTGTGAACGTGGCTAAGGGTGTGCGGTAGCTAAGTTAGCGCACTGCTGGGTTCAGCACTGCTCCGGATGTGAATAGTGGGAAGGCGCACCCCGGGCGTGGCAGCACTACCCACAGGCTCATGGCCGGGTGGGATAAAAGGAAAGGGAAGCTCCCTGCTGCCCACCGCCAGCCTGCCCTGCCACGGACTGTCTCTCCTCTGCCCGGCCGTCGTGCCTGAGAACCCAAGAACTATGGACTGAGACCTCTGCAAACTGTGAGCTGGAGTAAACCCTTCCTCCTTTAGCTTGTGGGTGTTGGGTGTTTTGTCCCAGCAACGGGAAAAGTACCTGAGACACAGGGCACAGGCATTCCTTTATTGTGCTGCATTAAATCCTTTGTAGTGAGGTTGCCCATTTTCAAGTAAGGACATAAAGAAAGGAAAGGCTTACTCTGAGGAGCATCTGAAGCCTCCTCCTGGACCCATCATAGCCAAGCTCCGTGTAGCAAGGAGGAAAACCAAGAAATAGTTGGGAGCAGCAGAGGGCTGCATCAAAGCTGAACATGTGCTTGGGCTCGCAGGCTTCCCCTCTCTGTGCCCAGCTTCCTCACCGTAATATAGGACAGTGTCAGCCCCTGCCTACTGGGAGTGCGGCACGGAGTAAGGGGGCGGGCTCTTGCACGTCGCGTCGCTCATCAAATGCTGCTAACCTTCCAACCATGCTCCTGCGGATTTACTCCTCCTCCTTCCCTCCTCTTCTTTATCTTTTTTAGCGAGGACTGAACCCAGGGCTTTCGCGCTGAGCTGCATCCCCAGCACATTTTAGTTTTTATTATGAGACAAGACCTTGCTAATTTGCCTAGACAGGCTTCAGGCTGACAAGCCTCCTGCCTGGATCTCCCGGAGTGCTGGGGCTGCACGGGCACCACGCCCAGCGGGCCAGGCGCTTCCCAGCCATCTCCTTACACACTGCAGGGAGGAAGTCAGCACGCTCCTCACCCGTGCTCTGCTTCTCTCAGGGTGGAGGGGAGACCCCCAGACTTCCCAGGAGAAAATGACTGACAGAGAATAGGCAGCCACTAGGACTGCTGGGCCTCACATTATGCTGTGGAAAGAGCTAGCCCAGGGAGAAAGGCCCACGTGGCCCCACTTGTGCGTGGAATCTGTCGGGCTCCCCGGGAGCAGCAGAGAACAACAGAGACTGAGGAGAAGAAGGTGGACAGCGGGGAGAGGCGGGCTTAGCCAAGGAGTAGACGTGTGATGGACAGGACGGGAATTCTGATGGTACAGAACGGGCAAGGAGGGCATTGCCATTAACAGTAAGCGTTGGGGCCGGGGAGACGGCTCAGTGGAATAAGTGCTTCCCTGGCAAGCACCACGGGCCTGAGTTCAATCCCCAGTTCTGCAAATAAATAAATAAATAAATAAATAAATAAATAAACAGTAAGCATAGCATGTTTTTCAAAAGTGACTGCAAGAGATTTTGAGTGACCTCACCACCAAGAAATGGTGGATGCTGAAGATGACGGACGTGCTAGCTACCTGGGTTTGATCCCTGCGTAACACACACACTGTGCTATTATCAATAAAAAATAAGCAGATGAAGTAAAAGCAGAAGCTTGGGGAGTAACTCTGCAAGAGCAGCACACCACGCCCTGCCCTGCACGCTGCAGAGTCTGCGGCCCCTGTGCCCCTCCTGCAGATTTTAGGGCCTTGGCAGCTCTGCTGGGAGCCCCGCCCTGGTCAGTCACTGGCCTGCTCGGGGCCACTGGCCAGGGGCCGAGGCTGTGCTCCCTGAGTCCTGCTGGTGAGGCCTGGGCCCCACCCACCCATGAGTCACCGCAGCTGAGCCAGAGTTGAGCCTGGGAGCCCTGCAGTGTCCTGCGTGATGACCCAGATTGTAAGTGCGTCGCTGCGCCGGGCCGCTGGGCCACTGCTGCCCCTTCTGCGTTTTCTCCCATGAGCTAAGTCTCTGTTCTGTGTGGAGGAAGGACATGGCGGCCACGTGCGCATGTTTCCTCATGCCACGGAGGCAGGAGAGAGCTAGGGAAGTGGCCGGGAGAGAAGGGAGGGCCAGCCTGGAGCCACGCCCGGGGCTGCAGCCACCTTCTGAGTCAGACATTCNCCCAGGTGCAGGCTGCCAGCTCCACACCATGGAAAGGTGGAGGCAAGCTTAGCTCACACACAGCACGTCCACCACCTCCCAGGGGTCTCCTGAGCTCTTGAGGACCCCAACCCCAGTTACCATGTCACTGGCTGTTCACATCTGACCCCCCCCCATGGGCTTTGGACTCCTCCAAGAGCCATAAAAGGTCAAAAGCTCCACCAGCTGATGGTGGGCAGAGTCAGGCTTCTGATGGGCTGGAGCCAAATCCCAGACCAAACCCTAAATCTCATCCCAAACCCCAAAGTTTAAAACCATCAGCCCCATGTCCTTTGTCACCGTCAGCTCTTCTCCCTGGCCCGAGGAATGGATCTTGTCTTTTGCCCTCAAATAAATCATTGACCCTTCTGCCCCGCTCAGGAGTCCTGCTGATTTATCACTCAGGGTACCAAGAACCTGGACCAGAAATGCAGCCTAGTGACAACATTTTGAAGTATGTGTCACAAAGTTGCTCAGCTGCAGGACCTGGGCTTGGAAGGAGGCAGGGTGTGTGTCCACGCAGGCCTGTACGAAGCTCTGCATTTCAGACGCTGGAGCTGAGGCTCTGGGTGCTCGCCCTGGAGCCACCTTAGGGCCCCCAGGAAGTGGATGCTGAGATGGGACAAAACATGCACTGTTGTTTAAGGAGAAACAGTGGTGAGAATTCGGGGGTAGCTGGCAGAGCTGAGTGGCCCCATGCCTGTCTGCCCTGGCAAGGAGGAGAGGGAGGAAGTTGGGGGGCATGCCCTAGATGGCCCCACAGTCCAAGAGGCCAGCAGAGGCAGGGCGAGTCTTCCTGCCAGAGGCAGCTCCTCGTTTTGCAGAGCTTGGCAGCACTCTGGGAGCCCTGACGCAACCAGACCCCTTCCCCAGGAAGCCCCTGCCCACTTAGCCTGAGGGAACATGGCCAAGCCCAGAGACCCCTTTTTGCAGAGTAGTGGGGAGTGGCACCAGCTATCAAAATAAATACATATGCAAGGGACATGGGGACATGTGAGGGGATCGGTATGACTGACAAGAGGTGCGTGCTACCACCCGCAGAAGCCATGGCGTCCAGAAGTGGAGGTGATCTCAGTCAAGGTTAATGTGTACCTACCGGGAATCCCTGCGGAAATCAGGGCAGGACTGTCACACAGAAATGTGAAGGGCTTGGGAGCAGGAGGCCTGGAGGCTGGTGCACGGTGTACAGGAAGGCCATGGCACGCCTGGCTCTCCTCCCCCCTGCTGCGGTCTGTGACAGAGCCCCACCCACTTCTCTCACAGGGATTAACAAGTTAAAAGCTTGTTCCCATGGTTGCCTTCTCTGTCACATCAGGGCAGCTTGCAGGGCAGCTGCAACAGGCAGCTTTGCATCACTGGGACATTATACCCAATGCCCACAGCTATAAGAAGGAGTGGTTTCCATTGGCTCAGGATTCAGGGTATCCTGCCCATAGTGGGCTGGCTCCAAGGCTGGAGCATCATGGCAGAGGGTGTGACAGGTTGGCTGCTCACCTCACAGAGGCCGGGAAACAGGGAAGCAGGAAGGGGCGGGGAGGGAGATGCACTCTCCAGAGGCGCCCCCATGACCCACTTTTGCTAACCAGGCCCCATCTGGTTAACAGACATTTAGCTATAAACTTAATGGATCAAACCACTTGTAAGTATAGCACCCCAAGAGCCAGTAACCCTCCAGGAGTCACACTCTGAACACATGAGGCTTTGGGGCAACATTCTAAAACAAACCCTAAAGGAGGCTGCCTTCCCCCTTGCAGCAGCCAGAGTGTCCGAAGTGGCTGTAGTCTCCTCAGGGGCCTCACTAGGTTTCCCAAGCAAGTTTATGGTCGCAGGGGAAGCTGAATTCTCACAGGAGTGAGGCTGAGAGATCTTCCTGACTCCTGAATTGTTTTTCACATTTCAGTTTCCAAATTTCAGCTCCTTAAAACCTGACATAAGGAGGGTCAGAGATTTACAGCATTGATTTGGCAGTGACTTCAAAAGCACAAAAAGCAGGGAGAAGATGTCGGGAGGAGGAAATCGAGGGAAGCTTGGAGCTGGTGCTGCTGTGGGCGAGGCTACTAAACAGAGCGGCACCCGGGATCCTATCACTTCCCGATGCATGAAACTTCGGGGAAATGTTTTAGATCTAAACCACGGCACGGCCCTTTCTCCCTGTCTCACCAGGTTGGTCTTCTTTTTCTGAAACTCTGTAGTAAGATCACCTGGAGGAGCTGCCAGTCAGGGCCTGCTACTTATTAACAGCAATTCCCGCTCCCTCCTAACCCTGACTTTCATCCTTATGGTTTGGACTATGCCATGCGCATCCTCCAAGTGGAAGCAAGCAGCACTTAGCAATTAAACCACTTCTAGGGAACTCACTGTCTTGTTGCTTCTTTCTCACTGTTGAGACAAAATACCCAATATCCAAAGTTAAGGGAGGAAAGGTTTAATTAGCTCACAGCTTGTAGAGCTTTCAGCCCATGTTCATCTAGCTCCAGCTAACATTCTCAGAGCCTTTATGATGGCCAGGCTGGGCTTGAGCTTTGAGATCCTTCTGCCCCAGCCTCCCAGAGTACTGGGATTATAGTTAAGAACATTATAAGCGACTTTGTACCAAAGAAGTCAATAATTTGCTTGAGATGAACAAATTCCTTGAAAGACAAGCTATCAACATCTCTCAAGAAGTAGATAGCCCTATTCCTGCTGAAAAATTTTAATTTATCATTTAAAACCTCCGCACAACCTTCATGTTGAAAAAGCTCACTGTCTAATTCTACCACACAGGTGGGAAGCAGATCCGATCAACAGCCCTCTCTCCAGAAGGGACACACAGCCAGAGCCACCCCGACACCACAGCGGCCAAAGACAATATGAGATTCACAATGCAACCACAGACCAAAATCCTCCATGAAGAACAGATGCAAAAATTGCATCAAAATTCTGGAATCCAACAATATATCGAAAAAAGTAGCATGTCATGACTAAATGGGGTTTACTTTGGGGGCACCCATTGGCTTAAGATTTAAAATGAACCAGTATCATTTACACTGTTAACCAAACCAACAATGTAACATGCCTGTGTCACCACAACTTCATGAAATACACTTTACAAAGTCCAACCATCATATCTAATTTTTAAAGTTCTTAGACAACTCAGAATACAAGAACTTCTTCAATGTGATAATGATAATTTTAAAAACATAAACTTAGTACTATAATTAGTGGCAAAAATTAAGAACAAAGCAAAGTTGTCCAGTTCCACCTCCCCTATTCAACACTGTACTAAAGGTTGTAGCCAGTATAAGAAGGCAAGAAAAAGAAATAAAAGACAGGTGGAAAGGGAGAAATAAAAATTTTAAAGTACAGAGTATATGATGCTATACATATATAGAAAATCTGATAGAGCATAGTACTGAAAAGCTATTGATAATTTAATTTATCAAGATTGCAGCCTAGGGGCTGGCTTGACAGCTCAGCAGACTACAGCACCTACTTAAGTGGAGCGCAGCTGCCGGGATTTGATCTCCAGCGCCCTGTGCCGGCCCCACCCCCGGGGGCACGCTGAGACAGCAGTTGAGTCTGGGCATGGTAGCTCGCTCTTGTAATCCCAGAATTTAGGAGGCTGAAAATAGGAGAATCACTTCAAGTCTGATCGATACAGTAAGACTCTGTAGTCCCTGTACCCTGTAGACTCTGTACTAAATACATAAAAAAGATTGCAGTCTAGTAAACCAATATACAAAATCCAGATGTATCTCTGCTAGTAATTAACCATCAGGAATTGAAATTGAAAGTACCATTTACGATATTACCAAAAGATATAATCATAGGGATAGGGCTGTGAAAGTGTGCAAAATGACATATTAGAAAATACAAGCATTACTGAGAAATTAAAGAAAAATCAAAGCAAATAGAAAGACAGTCTGCACTCACAGATATGAAGACTAAGCTGTTCACGTCCCCAGCTTACTTAGAGAGTCAACGTCTATTCGCCCAGGACTGGTAGAAATCGACGAGCTGATTCCCAGACCCATATAAAAGAGCAGAGATTTAAAACACAAAACAAACTGAGGTAAGGTTAAAGGATCTATACTACTTGGTTAAGGACTTATTACAAATCTACTCTGATCAAAAGTGTGCAATAGCGCTAAAGACAGACAAGCCGACAGCACACGGCTGGGAGCACAGCGTGTCCGTCTCTCCACACATACTGGTCAGCTGATTGGCTGCAGAGTCACAGAGGCAATTTGACAAAGCAGGGGCAGTTTTCTCAGCAAAGGGTGCTAGGAAAAATTGGGCCACTTTGCAAGAGAAACGGAACTTTGATCTTTACTTTGTACAAAATACAATAATTATTAAGCTGAGCCATAGACCTCAATGCGATAGCCAAGGGCACTCAGCAGTTGGGAAAAAACACTGGAGAAAATCG